>CM019719.1:14875762-15006125 GCA_009760885.1 Achatina immaculata
CTCCAGTTTAAAATGATTGTGGGTTTCCTTTTTCATGACAAAACGACATTAATTCTTTACTGTTTGTGAATAATAGAACTGGAAGTTGTACTTTTTTTTTTGTCTGCAAAAGTTTATTTCTTTGCAGACAAAACTAGTCTTTCTGCTAAAGTTGTAGATATTGATTTTATTGGTTTCACTTTCAGTTTTAACTCAGCTCCACCATTTTATGACACTACTCTCATCCGCTGTTGTTTAACTCAACTCCTTCAGCTCTTTTCTAGCTCTTCAGCGTACAAACATACGTGCTTACTTTGCCCTATTCTTCCCCCTTCTTTTTTTCTTTTCCCCCATCTCCCCCAAATAAATCACACACTAACATATATACCAGGCTTTGTCTAGAAGCCAGTTCAAGGCCAGCAAGTTTTACAGTATTTCATTCTTGTTCTTCTAGATATTGACGTGATGCAAAGAAAAAAAAACACACAGTGCATTCCGGATAATTGGATCTCCTCTCTGGATTACAGGGCCAGACTTTTTAAAATATAGATTTGCAAAAGCTCTCTCTCTCTCTCTCTCTCTCTCTCTCTCTCTCTTCTCACCATCCTCCTCCTCCTCTGTGTGTGTGTTTAAATGCCTGCCCAAACATAGCAACAATGCATCCAAAATGAGTGTTTTACCACCTTCTGTAATATCGGATATTCTGAAATACTTTAAAAACAAACCAGGACGAACGGGAATTACCGTTATGAGAAATAATTTTTTCGAAGAAATTGTTCCTAAAAAAGCCTACATATTATTTTCTCTTTATATCTGCTAAACCAGTGTTTCCCAATCTGTGTGGTACGCCCCATAGGGGACAAATGGATTTATTTTTGGTGGGAGGGGGGAGTTAGAATGTATTATAATTTTTCCGAACTTGGTTGAATATTGTTCTACGGACAGGTCGGGGGAGAAGAGATGGACGGGGCGGGGCGATTGGTGGGGGGTGGGGGGCATTAAAACCTTTGAGGCGTTGAAGTGGGGCGTGATCTTGGGAAACACTGTGTTAAACTGTTACCTTCCCTTGTCCTACATATCCTCGCATGCTCATATTTATATAAAGCTTCTTGGCCGTCCTTATTCGCTATCTGTGCATTTTCTGTTCCAAGGTTCTGTGTGTACACATGTCACCATGTGCTGGTCTGTTACACGTTTTATGCTACCATGGTCCGAACTTGGGGACAATACCAACGGTTAAATCTGAAAGGTGTAAACAGTGCATTCTAAAATATTATGTTAACCCATCAAATATACTTTTATGCGCCCCCCACCCAACTTACATGTAAGAGACACAATAAGAGTTTAAATCTATGTCGTGAAAGGGAGACAACAAGAACTTATATCTCATCATGTAAGGGAGACAACAAGTGCTTCTTAAATCAACGTCCTTCTAAGGGAGACAATAAGAACTTAATCAACAAACTGAGTCTTCAGTTCCTGTAAACCAGTGGTTCTTAAAATGGGCGATAGAACCCACCCACCTCCCAGAGAAAAAAACACAATTCCATAAATGATACTATGGTTTGGTCACTTTGTCTGGTGAATGTTGGCAACACAGTGTAAGTTTAGTTTGTCTGGTGAATGTTGGCAACACAGTATAAGTTTAGTTTGTCTGGTGAATGTTGGCAACACAGTGTAAGTTTAGTTTGTCTGGTGAATGTTGGCAACACATTGTAAGTTTAGTTTGTCTGGTTAATGTTGGAGACACAGTGTAAGTTCAGTCAACTCTTTCAACCCTGAATTATTTTGCATGCTGTGTGATGACAAATTTTGTTGATACAGAAGCTAGGAAAAAAATTACTCTATAATTTAGAAACATGGTTATGCTAGTGCTACTTCTAATGTTATTTAGATGTTTCATAAATATAATTCTGAGGATTGATTTGTACAGATGTACAATATATACCAATTAAAAGGAGGACATCTATCGCTGTTCAAAAAGTAAAACAACTAAAGAAGCTGTGGAGAGGAACAGACAGAACTACAAAAATCAGATTTTTAAGGGCATACATCTTTCCCATCGGACCATGTGCTTGTGAGACCTGGACACTTAACAAAACAGATGAGAAACACATAAATGCCTTTGAATGTAAATGTTACAGAAGAGTTCTTCAAATATCATGGACACAGACAAGAACAAGTATAACCATACTACAAGAAATTAATATTGAAGAAGGTTGGCTAGTAAAGTGGATTAAACAGAGAAAACCTAAATATTTTTGGACACATTAAACGTCATGAGAATTTAGAGAAGACCGTCTTGGAAAGATATATAATAGGAAAAAGAAAGAGGAAGACCAAGGAGAAGATGGCTGCAAGACATCGTTGATATCTGCAAATGAATGCATCAGCAGCAGGGCATCTTGCTTACAACCGAGAGGCCTACAGGAGAGCTGTTAGGGAGGCAAAGTTCCGCAAAGGACATGCAAATGACTGACTGACTGACTGACAATATCTACCAACCCTACCTTTTTTTAAGGAAAACCTTTAACCTATTATAAATACGCATTTCATGATTTCTGAACTACTGACACTAGCTTAGTGGCTCCTGCACTCAACTCTCATGACAATGGTCCAACATCATTACCCTTTGGAGATGTCGCTATCAGCTATGATGCAAAAATATGTCACAGACTTCTCACAAATAGAGATTTGATGCTGAACACATCGCACTCTTGCGTGCGGACAGTTCAAGGAAAATATGGACATTAGCATCATTTTCTCTAAGTCTTAAGTGCGTAGAAAGGCGCTCATTAAATATCTCTTAGATTAACGTACAAGTCTTATTTAACAATTTACTTGTATAATTTACTTTTGTGACTGAAATACAGACATACTGTGGGACGAACAGAAAGGCATACAGAAAATCCAGGACAAAGGGTTAGGGCTAGATAAGGGACAGGTGTCTTTTGCTGGTAACCAACATTTACTATAAATTTTGTCAACAGTTCATCACTTTGAATTTTTTAAAAATCTATGGAATCTGATGACATGAATTCCCAGACTGAAGAAACGAAAGAGAAGGTGAGTCCGCATGTTGCTTATTGAACAATAAAAAAATGGCAGGGATAAATAAGCAGATTTACAGCTAGACAGTATTAATAATATGCAGTAATAGACGTACGGAAATCCATAAGTATAAACAAGTATATACAAAGAACTGGGCAGATAAGAAAAAAAATAAACAAGGAATATGTAGATTCTTTCATTAGTTTCACATATGCTACACTTTTCTCTCAACAGAACATGGACTCATCTCCACCTGAGGAATCTGAAGACAGTAGTTCATCAGCCGGTGAAAAGGACCCGCAAGATTTAAGTTACTTACTGGACGATATGAACCAGCAGACAGATAAAATAACAAACACTCAGAGAGACAGCCAGGTACACGTATGTGCGAACGTACAGACGGACAGAAAGGCACAGGCTGAAAGAGAGATGCACAAATATACAAAACATGTTACTTGAGAGCTAGATGGACAGACAGACAGACAGACAGACAGACAGACAAATGGAGGGAAGATAATATTATCTTTTGCTAGTGAAACTAATATCGTGTTATCTATTACTTTTCTCTGCAGGCTGCTAGCTCTTCTTCATGTGAAGATTCTGATGAACAGAACTCCTATTTGGCGGAATTGACGAAGAAGGTATAACTTATAAATTCTGTTGTTCGGCGATGAATAATTTATTTATTCGCTTACAAAATAATTTAATTAATGCCTGCCTGGAATATTGCTGGCCAGTTGTACAATGCTGTCAAAACGATGTGTCTTCTCATTCAGTTGCAGCGGAAAGGTCAACCGACAGCTCTGCCCAGGGATTCGACTATAAATTTGGGTACCTGATACTTGTGCCGGATTCTGCAATCAGTGAAAATACGTCTGCAGAACGTGATACAATTGTTCGTCCATACAATTGTTATTTACCTAAGTCATTATCTTGCTCTTTCATGTTGGAGGTTTTACTGTGTTCTCGCTTTACATTGTGTCTACCTTTTCTATTCGTCTTTTCTATTTTGTTTGCCCAGTCACCGCTTTGTTATTACTGGACCATCTTACTTTCTGGCGTCCTTTCTTTGTGCTACCTATATCTCAGCGTCGCTGAGTCTCATCTTTTTCTATTCACTGTTTCCACTGTTTACTTTTGTCCGCGTCTTGTTCTAGTGTCAAGGAAGTTTTATACCTTTCTCTTCCTTTCCTACTTACTTTTCTCTGTCACTACTCGATGTTATTATTTTGTTTACAGTATAGTTTCATAATCATATTCATTAATAATAATAACAACAACTATAATCATTACTTACAAGGCCATGCTACACCTGGCAGATTTCCCCGAACCTCAGCCCTCTAAACACTCTGTGGTAATGCTCCAACAACATTAAAACTACGATGTATGTCACTCTAATGCTCACTTGGACACCCACCCTGTAAAACTGAAATGTCAAGACAATTTCTGTCAGTTCGGAATTTTCTAGCATATTAAGTGGATTTTTTATTTTTATAATACAAAAATAAGGATACGATATTGATGACTGTTGATAAAAAGGAACAATTAAGTTGATTTTGTCATCCTACTGAATTTTTGTTTTTCAGTATCAGTCACTGATGGAAGAGAATAGATCTCTCGAACAAGACAAAAGTAAATTGAACCAAAGAGTGAAAATGTGTGAAAGATTTTTCCGTTCCATGATACACGTCCCCAGCTGTCAGGTTGAAACAGGCGAACAAATCCAGGGGAACAGAAACTGCTCTCACAGCACACCACTGGACCACACAACACAGCAGCCATGCAGCTGTCAAGCCAGACCAGACAGTGAAAGTTCCCAGCATTCCATTACTAACCCCTACTATTCTAAGATGCACTTCTCTTCTGACCACGATCCCGAGAATGACATAATCAACCCTGATCAACACCCAGGCCCTCTATTTGAACCCGACAATGGCCAGGAGTGTACCCCAGGCATCGACCAACCACGAAGTAACCTCGAAAATCTTGACAAGAAACAAACTGTTGATGTTTCTAGCAAACCCATGACCACCGAGCAGACTGGCATTCAGAGCAGAAAAGAAATGGAGAAGATGGCCAATGACTCCGTAGATGATGAAAAAGCTAACTGTGGCACGAAAAGAAGACACAGCCCAGACGAATTTTGTCCTGAAAATGCAGCGTTCAAAGGACAGCTTTCTGGACGCGAATATACAGCGGGTTTGGAATGGGATAAGAAGAACTTACAACGTGTAGCTTTAGGTTATTCTCGCGGTCCACGAAAAATGCGTCGTGAAGAGAGCTGCCTGTTGAAAACAAAAGTAGAGGGCACTAATAAGTCATGCTCAAGGGAGGCAACTGATGAGATCAACAACACTAAAGCGGCAGTAAAGGGCGAAGACGAGTTACTGCCCGAAACATTTCAACGCCTTGGCATTGCACGGGACGACGGCCGAACGAAGGATGTCACTGAAACACGGGATGCCAGGGAAAAAGGATCCGACACAGATGCCAACAAGACAGATGTCAGGGAAGAAGGATCCGACACAGATGCCAACAAGAGAGATGTCAGGGAAGAAGGATCCGACACAGATGCCAACAAGAGAGATGCCATGGAAGAAGGTTCCGACACAGATGCCAACACGAGAAATGTCATAGAAGAAGGATCTGACACGGATGCCAACACGAGAGATGTCATAGAAGAAGGATCCGACACAGATGCCAACACGAGAGATGTCAGGGGCAAAGGAAATGAAGGAACCTGGAACTGAATAGTTAAATGCTGCCACCAAAGATCTACCTGATGGTTATGACAACTCGTTGGTTAAGCGGCTCGTAGGATACGTTCATATCAGTGTTTCATATTTGGAAAATTTTATTTGTATCAGCAAGTCCACGCTAATGTAGATAACTATAACATGTAATGCAAGGCTTTGTGATAATTCACACTAACTCATATTAGTGATGATACTTTGTTATCTTCTCTGCCGGAAACATTGCACAATTTTTGTTTACTATACCCACATTTCAGTGCTTTCATTTTCTTTCCAAATTCGGCAGGAAACTCTCTGTTGTAGAGAGCAAAACAATAACACAACACATCAGACCATCAGAGGAAAAAAACCCGCTTCCTCCTCCCCCCTCCCCCCTTTTCTATCAGACAAGCGTTTCGCCCATTTAAAATTCTGAGGCTTTAAGGGAGGTGGACCCCGATGGGTCATGACCTCCAAAGGTCTGTAAGTTGTACGAGTCATGATCCCCCGAGGTATGTGAGTTGTATGAGTCATGATCCCCCGAGGTATGTGAGTTGTATGAGTCATGATCCCCCGAGGTATGTGAGTTGTATGAGTCATGATCCCCCGAGGTATGTGAGTTGTATGAGTCATGATCCCCCAGAGGTCTGTAAGTTGTACGAGTCATGATCCCCCGAGGTATGTGAGTTGTATGAGTCATGATCCCCCGAGGTATGTTAGTTGTACTAGTCATGATCCCCCAGAGGTCTGTAAGCTGTACGAGTCATGATCCCCCGAGGTATGTGAGTTGTATGAGTCATGATCCCCCGAGGTATGTCAGTTGTATGAGTCATGGCCCAGCCTGACGGGTTGTTAATCCTTGGTTGTTTTGACTGAACTTAAAGAGACCGGGGGGGGGGGGGAAACAATATTTCACTCTTGATATGACTGGAAATTAAAACAAAGAACCAGTTCACCCACTTCACATTACTTGTAATAAACAAAAAGTAAAACCTAAAAGGCGAAATGGAAATGCTAACAGAATTTAAATGAGATAGACAGAGATGGAGGTGGGGGATAGAGGTAGGGTGGGAATCTTTTAATTAAAAACCTATGCTCTGTATTCCAGAATTCGTTACGTTAGAGCGATGTGTACCATACGAAAGCGAATATCACTTATCTAAAGCCATCATGAACACACGGTATGCAACATATTCAGGTCCAGATGTTGTCAGTCCAAGACTTTGGAAGCTTTAGATTCTGAAGTATTTTCTTATCTAAGTGCTTGTTCTCGTATTCTGGTAAATACATCTTAGCTGTAAGAAAATTACACTAACAAACAGAACGAAGGACAAGTGGGTTTTTTCTCTTAATTTTTTTTTTGTCGTTATATTTTACTTTAGTTAGTACTATGCTTATTTTTGTAGCTACTTTTACAGTAATTTTAGTGTATAACATATAAATAGATATGTTTTAGTAATGTTATGGTAATATATCGCAACAGACTGAGCAATTTTAGAGTTTAATATTGTAATTGATTGATAAAGCGATTTCGTACTGTAAAATAATAATAGACTGATACAGAAAAAATTGATTTCCATACAAAACAACAATTCATGTACATGTGGAAAGATGTAATATTTTTCTTCCGTGTTAGAAAACGACGCTTGAGAAGGCTCATGCTGACCGATAGTTTTCAATAAGATTTGTTAAGCTGTTGCTACAATGGCTGACTTTCTCGATGTTTTTGACTGAAATTATCAGCCACACGAAAATCAAACGGAATTTGTTGCAAAATCCAAGTTTTTTCTCTCAAGTGTCTTCTGTCTTCCGTCTGATCATCACTGCCTGCTCAGATGTGGCATTATTCATGAGTGGAGCCCTACTCCATGTGGCATTATTCATGAGTGGAGCCCTACATGTGGCATTATTCATGAATGGAGCCCTACTCCATGTGGCATTATTCATGAATGGAGCCCTACATGTGGCATTATTCATGAATGGAGCCCTACTCCATGTGGCATTATTTATGAGTGGAACAATACTCCATGTGGCATTATTCATGAATGGAGCCCTACTCCATGTGGCATTATTCATGAATGGAGCCCTACTCAGGGTAGTAAGGAACCACTCTCTCTGTCTTTCTCTCTCTCTGTCTCTCTGTGTCTCTTTCTGTCTCTCTCTGTCTCTATCTCTGTCTCTCTATCTCCGTCTCTCTGTCTCTGTCTGTCTGTCTGTCTCTCTCTCATTTATTTTAACATCTAAGAATATTTTATGCGTTCTTCATTTCACATTGTGGTTGTAGTGAGATTGTCGTTCTAGTGATATTTCGTGCCTGAAATGGTTTCTGTTTGAAGAAATACACACGTATGGTTTAGATTCTGTACTTAAAAAAAGGAAAATATGGGCACTAACACCATATCCCTATGTACCTCTAAGGCATGACAGGATTACCTTTACATTTTTTACCTTTTTTACTTAAAAAGTATATTATACTTACTTTTTTTTTCAAAGAGTCGTACAAATCAGATCAAATAAACATGATTTTGTGTAATTTTTGCGTTAAAAAAACGTAGCAATATGAAAATTTTGAAATGTTTCATTACATTATTTACAACTAACTGTTTTAAAATATTATCTGCACGTTTATTCATTTTTGGTTTTAAATTTGTGTATATAAACTTGTTACGATCTTGTTATGGATTCTGATATTTTCATTTCGACTTCTCAGCATGGAGTAACTGTAAAAGCAAAATTAAAAAGGCTCACGTTCATGTACAAATATGACCAATATTATTCTCAAATATTAAAAGACGTTACTGATTTGTGTATGTCTTATATTTTGAACTATGGTTACAAATATATCAAATCATGAATTAAAAGAAGCGGCAGGCAAGCGTTTTCTGTTATGTTAGTGACTAGATGATACATAGACTACATCTTATATGCAGAACTATCTTACATCCTTCCCGTTCTGTTAAACGTCACTTAGGGCTCAGTTGGTAGTTCGCCAAGTTTTCCTGTTTTCGGCGAGCCTTTCAGTCTCATCAAGGGATATTATGCCTGCTATTTTGGCCTCTCTTAACAATGTCCTCTATAGATTTTCACGCGGTCTGCCTCTTTTCTTAGGCCTGTTGTGTGTTCCATTTGATAGTTTGTTTTAGGATTCTCTGATTGTTATGCAGAACTATTGATGTTACTAATACTGTTTCTATTTAATTAATTAGAGCCTGCTGTGTGCTTTTTTTTCACCGACAGACATGTGCTTGAAGTTCAGTGTAAAAACTAAACATCCAGAAAAATCCAAGCATATTTATTAATGAAGGAAATGATTCGGGTTAATACTGCATTTAATAATTTATTTATTTTCTTGTACACTTGTGTCCGTCATACGTATTCGATGTGATCTAGTGCTGGATGATCGAATGTGTCAACACTCAGTGTTGAGAGTAACGACAGTTCAGCACACGGCGGCATCCAGACAAGCCAATACTTCACGCTGACTTTGAATCAGACAAGCCAATGCTTCACGCTGACTGTGAACCAGACAAGCCAATACTTCACGCTGACTGTGAACCAGACAACCCAATACTTCACGCTGACTTTGAAAGCGACTCAGGAGAGATCTCTGCAGCAAAGAACAGGTCCAAGCACAAGTCCAGTTCCAAGATCTCACATATACACCCTCCGTGTCTAATCAGTTTCTCAGCACTCATGTACACAGATAAAGACCTCCAATGCTTCCATACGCCCATCCTCTAGCTTTCACTCAGGTGTCCTCCCTACAAGAAACCCATCAAAAATCCCTCTCGTGACCAAGTTTAATAACCATTCATTCGCATGATCAAATGACCAAAGTTCAAACAGCCACTTTTTTAAACGTGTGTTGTAAGGTCTGAACAGCCATGGCACATTATATTTATGATTGCTTCGGCTATTTGTTAATGTTTATCCTTTCAGTAAACCTACAAAAGATTAGCGACTGTCGCTTATATCTTCAAAGCTGAATACTGCATGCATAATAATAATTAAGTAAGTTTGTGCTTACATTCTGATTGCACTCTGACAAACACAAAATATTAAATATCACATGACCTCCATCACAGAATGTAATACAGTGCAGGACATTTTACCTTATGAAGGACGGTAACCACCTCACAACAAGCGAGAAACATTTATTAGTCCATTATCTCCCTTACCGCGATTGTTACTGTCTGTTTTAGGTTTAATATTTTAGGGGGATTACAGTAGACTCTCCATTAACAGAAATTCAAGCAACCGGCAAAAACTTAGTTGGAAAATTTTATTGACTACCATTTAACTAAAGTTACACACCGTAATCACAAAGCTGTTTTTATAATCTAAAAAACCGTGTTACATATAGTTAAGTTTGTCCTTATTTGTCTTAACTGCTTTTAATTCATGTATTTCAATATTAATATCAAGTCAATACAGAGTTTATGGCATGGTATGGTATAGTACGGAGTATAGTATTAGGCTTATTTAGGATCTGCAAAACCCCATGAATGCCAGTTAACTGAGTCGTGTGTGTGTGTGAATGTGTGTGCGTGAGCTCCTGGAATGACAAAAGATCAAGAATAGAAAGGAGTGGAGACATGTCTTGTCTGCATCAGTGAACCTCAATAGCTCTGAAAGCCACTGATTTCAGCTGCTGCATAACTCAGATAGAAAAATGTTGAAAGAAAATGGGAAAGATATCGCTCCTGAATAAGACTGACCCCAGTAAACTTAATATTTCATTTTATGTTTCTTATCTTCTGGACCCTAATGAAAGTTTTGTTTCTAATACTTATGCAGGTTTCGATGTTATTTTTTTTTCCTCGAGGACTTCTGCAGTTAGAATAAACGATTTTTGACAACAATATGCCGACAAATACGCAAGACAATGACGTCCTGACAGTCAATAAACATACAGGCACATACACAATGACAAACATCTACACACAATGACAAACATACACACAAACACACAATGACAAATATCTACACACAAACACCCACTGATAAACACACACAAAAACACCGACAAACATCTACACGCCAACACACATGCACAAACATCTACACATAAACACACACCCTCAATCTCTATACACAAACACACATAACCAAACAGACTTTTAACTAGTTCAAAGAAACTTTTATGTCTTCCCTACTGCCTTCTGCAACCTCGGATGGAAAAAAAGATGAAATGAGGCACCACAGACAAAGATGAAATGAGGCATCACAGACAAAGATGAAATGAGGCATCACAGACAAAGATGAAATGAGACATCACAGACAAAGATGAAATGAGACATCACAGACAAAGATGAAATGAGACATCACAGACAAAAATGAAAAGAGGCATCACAGACAAAGATGAAATATCACATGACCTCCATCACAGAATGTAATACAGTGCAGGACATTTTACCTTATGAAGGACGGTAACAACCTCACAACAAGCGAGAAACATTTATTAGTCCATTATCTCCCTTACCGCGATTGTTACTGTCTGTTTTAGGTTTAATATTTTAGGGGGATTACAGTAGACTCTCCATTAACAGAAATTCAAGCAACCGGCAAAAACTTAGTTGGAAACTTTTATTGACTACCATTTAACTAAAGTTACACACCGCATTCACAAAGCTGTTTTTATAATCTAAAAAACCGTGTTACATACAGTTACGTTTGTCCTTATTTGTCTTAACTGCTTTTAATTCATGTATTTCAATATTAATATCAAGTCAATACAGAGTTTATGGCATGGTATGGTATAGTACGGAGTATAGTATTAGGGTTATTTAGGATCTGCCAAACCCCATGAATGCCAGTTAACTGAGTCGTGTGTGTGTGTGAGTGTGTGTGAATGTGTGTGCGTGAGCTCCTGGAATGACAAAAGATGAAGAATAGAAAGGAGTGGAGACATGTCTTGTCTGCATCAGTGAACCTCAATAGCTCTGAAAGCCACTGATTTCAGCTGCTGCATAACTCAGATAGAAAAATGTTGAAAGAAAATGGGAAAGATATCGCTCCTGAATAAGACTGACCCCAGTAAACTTAATATTTCATTTTATGTTTCTTATCTTCTGGACCCTAATGAAAGTTTTGTTTCTAATACTTATGCAGGTTTCGATGTTATTTTTTTTTCCTCGAGGACTTCTGCAGTTAGAATAAATGATTTTTGACAACAATATGCCGACAAATACGCAAGACAATGACGTCCTGACAGTCAATAAACATACAGGCACATACACAATGACAAACATCTACACACAATGACAAACATACACACAAACACACAATGACAAATATCTACACACAAACACCCACTGATAACACACACAAAAACACCGACAAACATCTACACGCCAACACACATGCACAAACATCTACACATAAACACACACCCTCAATCTCTATACACAAACACACATAACCAAACAGACTTTTAACTAGTTCAAAGAAACTTTTATGTCTTCCCTACTGCCTTCTGCAACCTCGGATGGAAAAAAAGATGAAATGAGGCACCACAGACAAAGATGAAATGAGGCATCACAGACAAAGATGAAATGAGGCATCACAGACAAAGATGAAATGAGACATCACAGACAAAGATGAAATGAGACATCACAGACAAAGATGAAATGAGACATCACAGACAAAAATGAAAAGAGGCATCACAGACAAAGATGAAATGAGACATCACAGACAAAGATGAAATGAGACATCACATACAAACGTAGACAGACATACTTAGACAAACATTATTTCTTTCAAAAAATCGTCACCCCTCCAATCTCCTCGTCCTATTTGTGTAATGACGCTGTCCCGTGTTTATGCAAGGCTGTGAAGAAGCAGGTAAAGATCAAGGATAAGGTACTAGCCAGACACGGAAAGTAACTCTCATATGCGTACTTATGTTATATTTTATGTAATAGTTCTTTCTTTCTTTTAAGCAGTTAAGTTTTGTGGTGATTATAAATCTGCTTTTCTTACTCCTTTCTCCTGTCAATTACATCACTGAAGTTCAACTGATGGTCTGAAGATTTAAATATACGTGCGAATTTTGTCTGCGGAAACTAGAAGCTAAAAAATTAAAAATTGGGGGGGGGGAGGGAGGGGACAGGGTTACAACCCCAGATCCAGATTTCTTCTCCACCTCTCGTGGACCCTGTGTGTTTGTGTGTAATCCTACTCCCACTCTTAAGATCAGAGTGAGTACCCTAACTTGTTATGTTCTCTTATAATGCTATTTTTCTCTGAAACATCCTTTCTGCATAAATTCCTCACAAATCTCCTAAATGCCTCCTCATTTCGCTTGCTACACACATAAAACGTCACTTCGTTGCCTTGTCTGAGTCTAGTCCATAACAAATAACCTCATGACAAAAACATCCGCCTCTCAATGTTGCCATAAGAACGTGACAATTTCCTGCTGGCGTAGTTTTTCTACAAGTAGGAAACAACTATATCATGCACTACATAAAAACATATGGCATTCAGGTATTTGGCAAAAGAATGGAAATTAACTATATTCATACCACTGCCAAGAAAAAGGTACCTTGAAATTATGCACAAACTAGAGAACTGTTGCCCTGATTAATCATGCCAGTAAAATTCTATTAAAAATCAAAATGGGTAGACTTCGAAATAAAATAGAAGAAGTCAATATGGTCCAAGCTGGTTTTAGATAAAGTAGAGGATCAAGAGATCATATATTCAATATAAAATTAATAATATAAAAATGCAGAGAATTTAATGTGAATCTATATTTATCTTTTATAGACTGTTCAAAGGCATTTGATTGTGCTCAACACCAAAAACTGGGATTTCCAAAACATTTGATACAATTAACATCACTGCTGTATCTAGACCAACAAGCAGTAGTAAGAATAAATGGTGAAACAACAACTTGGTTTGACATAAAACAAGGGGTCCGTCAGGGGTGCATATTGTCGCCTTACTTATTTAACTTGTATATTGAAAATATCCGACGTTTAACGGCACGGGAAGGATATAAGATAAGATATTGAAAATACAGTGAGGAATGTTAGAGAAGATGTAGACAAAGAATATTACGATGCCATAACAATTGGATGTTACGAAATACTAGATATTAGATATGCTGATGACACAGTATTACTGTCCACAACACAAAAAGGAATGGAAAAACTAATTATGTCAGTCCGTAAGAACAGCGAAGAGCAAAACCTCTATCTTAATGCGAAGAAAACTAAATTGATGACAACTGACAAAACAAATAAGGCAGTTGATATATGTATCAATGCCCCCGTGTGGTACCCGGGATCTGCAAAGAATAGGACCACTGTACCCTACCATGCATGATCGTAAAAGGCGACTAAGGAGGGTTCAGCATAGGGCCAGCAACCCTATCTGGTAAAAAACTATCAGACTGCTACAGAAACAGAAGCAAGGGAAAAAGCAAATGCAGGTGGAAGGAGAAATGCTTATCAGGAAACTGAGCACATGAAGGTTGTGGACATGGAGAAGAACAACAGAAAGGATGTTGAGCAATAGAGGGCTCACCTGGGCAAGAGCAGAAAAAAAGGCGAAAGACAGGCATTTGTGGAAAACCCTTGCGGAAGCCCCATGTGCCCTGGGCACTTAAGGTTCAGAGAGAGAGAGAGAGAGATATGTATCAATGAGGAGAAACTGGAAGAAGTGGAGAGTTTTGAATATCTTGGATAACTGCTAACTATTAATGGAGATACAATGAGGGAAATTAAAAGAGGACATCTAGAGTTATTCAAAACAGTAGAACAACTAAAGAATCTGTGGAGAGGAACAGACAGAGCAAGTAAATTAAGATTTTTAAGGACATGCATCTTTCCCATTGCAACATATGCCTGTGAGACCTGGACACTTAACAAAACAGCTGAGAAGCACATAAATGCCTTAGAATGTAAATACTACAGAAAAGTTTTTCAAATATTATGGACACAGAAAAGAACAAATATATCCATACAACATGATCTTAATATTGCCATAAGAACGTGACAATTTCCTGCTGGCGTAGTTTTTCTACAAGTAGGAAACAACTATATCATGCACTACATAAAAACATATGGCATTCAGGTATTTGGCAAAAGAATGGAAATTAACTATATTCATACCACTGCCAAGAAAAAGGTACCTTGAAATTATGCACAAACTAGAGAACTATTGCCCTGATTAATCATGCCAGTAAAATTCTATTAAAAATCAAAATGGGTAGACTTCGAAATAAAATAGAAGAAGTCAATATGGTCCAAGCTGGTTTTAGATAAAGTAGAGGATCAAGAGATCATATATTCAATATAAGATTAATAATATAAAAATGCAGATAATTTAATGTGAATCTATATTTATCTTTTATAGACTGTTCAAAGACATTTGATTGTGTTCAACACCAAAAACTGGGATTTCCAACACATTTGATACAATTAACATCACTGCTGTATCTAGACCAACAAGCAGCAGTAAGAATAAATGGTGAAACAACAACTTGGTTTGACATAAAACAAGGGGTCCGTCAGGGGTGCATATTGTCGCCTTACTTATTTAACTTGTATATTGAAAATATCCGACGTTTAACGGCACGGGAAGGATATAAGATAAGATATTGAAAATACAGTGAGGAATGTTAGAGAAGATGTAGACAAAGAATATTACGATGCCATAACAACTGGATGTTACGAAATACTAGATATTAGATATGCTGATGACACAGTATTACTGTCCACAACACAAAAAGGAATGGAAAAACTAATTATGTCAGTCCGTAAGAACAGCGAAGAGCAAAACCTCTATCTTAATGCGAAGAAAACTAAATTGATGACAACTGACAAAACAAATAAGGCAGTTGATATATGTATCAATGCCCCCGTGTGGTACCCGGGATCTGCAAAGAATAGGACCACTGTACCCTACCATGCATGATCGTAAAAGGCGACTAAGGAGGGTTCAGCATAGGGCCAGCAACCCTATCTGGTAAAAAACTATCAGACTGCTACAGAAACAGAAGCAAGGGAAAAAGCAAATGCAGGTGGAAGGAGAAATGCTTATCAGGAAACTGAGCACATGAAGGTTGTGGACATGGAGAAGAACAACAGAAAGGATGTTGAGCAATAGAGGGCTCACCTGGGCAAGAGCAGAAAAAAAGGCGAAAGACAGGCATTTGTGGAAAACCCTTGCGGAAGCCCCATGTGCCCTGGGCACTTAAGGTTCAGAGAGAGAGAGAGAGAGAGATATGTATCAATGAGGAGAAACTGGAAGAAGTGGAGAGTTTTGAATATCTTGGATAACTGCTAACTATTAATGGAGATACAATGAGGGAAATTAAAAGAGGACATCTAGAGTTATTCAAAACAGTAGAACAACTAAAGAATCTGTGGAGAGGAACAGACAGAACAAGTAAATTAAGATTTTTAAGGACATGCATCTTTCCCATGGCAACATATGCCTGTGAGACCTGGACACTTAACAAAACAGCTGAGAAGCACATAAATGCCTTAGAATGTAAATACTACAGAAAAGTTCTTCAAATATTATGGACACAGAAAAGAACAAATATATCCATACAACATGATCTTAATATTGAAGAAGGTTGGCTAGTAAAGAGGATTAAAGAGAGAAAACTTAAATATTTTGGACACATTAAACGTCATGATAATTTAGAGAAGATAGTCTTGGAAGGATACATAATGGTAAAAAAAGAAAGGAAGACCAAAGCGAAGATGGCTGCAAGACATCGTTGATAATCTGCAAATGAGTGTATCGGCAGCAGGCCATCTTGCTTACAACCGAGAGCCTTACAGGAGAGTGTTAAGGAGGCAAATTTCCGCAAGGAATATGCAAAATGACTGAGTGATTGAGGAAACAAAGAGACTTTCTTACTCAAGCATTAGAACACAGTGATCTATGGTTTGACCTTGAAAAAGAAATTAATAAACAAAGCAAGAGAAAGAAAAATTTACAAGAAAATTACCTGGGACTACGAAGTTTATTAATGCACTTTTCTCTCTTGGCTAGACAGTTGTTCGTCCTACCGGAGTCCGTAGTTCAAGTGCCAGGTAATCCCATATTGTATTCCATGCCAGTAACGTGGAAATGGAAATTCCTGCAAACCTATTTGGTAATAACTCCTAAACAAAAACAAATTTCCGAACTTACAAGTTCGCCATAGCTGATTCAGATGTACGTGGACATGATTTTGTGTTTTCTATAAAAGTACTAACTGATTACCCGGCGTTGCCCGAGTATTTTTTTATTACGTCAATCTTCTATTAGACAGGAAAAGGAGTGAATTCTATCTATAGTGTAAAATGGAATTATTTTTTCTACAAGTATTTAAAAGTATAAGTATAAATATTATAAAGTCTTTTACAAATTCAGTATAATATTAATTTAACTCAAATCTTGATTATAAACAACATGTTTAATTTAACTTCCAGAAGCAAGAATAAATAAATTCCTGGGGAGCCCACCCTTGAGCAAGCAACGTAAATTTGTCCTTAGGAGAAACAAGGCGATCTCAAATCCACTCCATAGTGCGTAATAGACTGCCCCTGTGACTTGTTGATCGTGATCGAGAACGCAGTTCTCACTGGAAATTGCAATCTCTTAAAGTTAAAAGGGAGATCCGTCGGAATTAGTGTATCCGTGGGATAAAAACTGCTTCACCCTCTCCCTGTCCTGTTAAGATTGTCGCTTCAACTACATTGCTCAGCATCCTCTTTACATACAGCCTTCTTCCGTTGCAGAGTTTTGGCGGGTCGATGTTCCGTAGTAAAATAATTGGAGACCCAACGTTAAGTAAAAGACGATGTGGTGGTAATCCAGCCGGATGAAGTGAGCTTAGGAACTCTGGTTGCCGAGTGGCGAGATTCTTCGGCTGCTGTGCATGGGGTGAAACTCCTCCCGGCCAACGAAGAAATATGCGATTAAGGTATCGCGCGGCGCTGCCGTGAAAACTGCGATGGAAATGCTTAGGTGAAGTTTACTCCCCGTACACCCCCCTCCACATAGTATTGTCTTCCAGATTGAAAATCATATGTGTACCATGTTTGGTTGAAATTGCTCCAGGCGTTCCAGAGTTATGTTGGAACATACAAACGTCACCCCCTTCCTATACCCATCCCTATGGATACTAAGGGTGTCGTATCCCTACATGGGGGCTGAACATGGAACTAAACGGCATCAGGAGTGTCACTATTCATCTAAACGACTCCGAAAACTATAGGTTCGACATTAATATCGGTCGTTTTCGATTATTTTTACATGTCACCACCTTCCCAACCTGACTACTCTCCCCCTTCCCCACTCTTTGTTTTTTTTTAAATCTTGTTAACATAGTCGCTTCATTTCATATTCTCGAAATATTTGTCGAGTGAGATGCATGTGCTGCCAGTAGGCTTCACTCTAGCATGTTTGCTTACACTACTCTATGGTATTTCTTAGTTGCTTTAATTAGTCCCTATTGTCTATGTACTCATTTGTTATAATATTTGTTATGTCAGAACTCCTAAGGTACATTTACATTCTTACGCCATGTGAACTCTACTTATGGCGTCATCAATACAATCTTATAAAGACGCTAAAAGCACTACATCATTGATCTATCACAATATTTAAATCTATCTGAAACTGACAACAATCTTCTGTTCCACTAATAAATTGAGCAAAAGCAGTGACAAGTAAAAGGCGCACTGTCACTCAGCAATGAAATTTATTACAGAATACAATAAAAAGCTAATATAAACATGAAGGAAAAAAAACACATTTAAAATTAAAAATTATGAAGTACTTACATCATTGTAGAAATATAAAATTCTTCACAGAAATTAAAAAAAGTATTACTGAACTTGAATCCAAAATGCACATTATCACTGTCAACTAAGGTAGGAAACACTTAAACAATCAACTAAAAGAGCGAAATGAAACTGTCACATTCCCTGAACGACGATAAACTGGAAGACTTGCCGAGTTAGCTTGCATTAAATACGATCACTTAAGATTCGGGTGGGTGCTGGAAATTTCTCGAACACCGGGGCATAATGATTTCTAAAAATTTCCAGAAGGTACTACAGATTCATCTAGTATTATCCGTGTCAGGTAATATAACTGTGTTATATAGGAAGGCTTTTGCGTACACACGCACTTATCTTTCTTTCTTTCTTTTTTTTTACATGTCACGCCCTTCCCACCCCCATCCAATCCTAGGGGAGCCAGGGGTGTCTTACCCCCACTGTATTTTTTTTTCAGATTGTACGTCACATGTATACCGAGTTTGGTTGAAACTTATCCAGGGTTTCAGATTTATGCTGGAATATACATACGTGCATAATACACATATATATACATATATATATATATATATATATATATATAATTTCATTCATTTGCATGTCCCTTGCGGAACTTTGCCTCCCAAACAGCACTCCTATAGGTCTCTCGGTTGTGAGCAAGATGGCCTGCTGCTGATGCATCCATTTGCAGATCATCAACGATGTCTTGCATCCATCTTCGCCTTGGTCTTCCTCTCTTTCTTTTTCCCATTATATACCCTTCCAAGACGGTCTTCTCTAGATAGTCATGACGTTTAATGTGTCCAAAATATTTAAGTTTTCTCTCTTTAATCCTCTTTACTAGCCAGCTTTCTTCAATATTAAGTTCTTGTTGTATGGATATATTTGGTTTTTTTTTGTGTCCATGATATTTGAAGAACTCTTCTATAGCATTTACATTCAAAGGCATTTATGTGTTTCTCAGCTGTTTTGTTAAGTGTCTAGGTCTCACAGGCATATGTTGCAATGGGAAAGATGCATGCCGTTAAAGATCTTATTTTTGTAGTTCTGTCTGCTCCTCTTCACAGATTCTTTAGTTGTTTTACTTTCTGAATAACGATAGATGTCCTCCTTTTAATTTCCCTCATTGTATCTCCATTATTAGTTAGTAGTGATCCAAGATATCAAAACTCTCCACTTCTTTCAGTTTTTCCTCATCGATACATATATCAGCTGCCTTGTTTGTTTTGTCAGTTGTCATCAATTTAGTTTTCTTCGCATTAAGATAGAGGTTTTGCTCTTCGCTGTTTTTACGGACTGACATAATTAGTTTCTCCATTCCTCTTTGTGTTGTGGACATAGAAGTGTGTCATAAGTTTGTGTGGTTAATGGGGTAGGGGTATTCCCTATCAAAGGAGAAGTAAGACCCCTCCTTACCTCCGTCAGTCTACGGGACACCTTTGGGCAAGGTGGAGTACCCGATCAGGGTGACGTGAAGCCATGGGAGCAGGTGGTGGATGGAATGGGAGAGCAGCCGACAGATAATGTTGGTTATGGTCACTATTCTATCATGGTAGGCAGATGATCTCAATGTAAAGACAATGGCTATGATCACTGACTAGTACAGTCACTGCCCAGAAGGAAAGCAATGGTAAACTAACTTCTGGAAATATACCAGTAAACCCAAACATCAATCATGGAAAGTCAAATAGGAAAAAGATCTGGTTGTGAGTCCCCCAGGCCAGATAGATCTAATTTTAACACTGGGTAGAGTGTGATACCGAGGTCAGTACTAATAATTGTGATGACGGACAAAATCCTGACGGTGTTACCAAGGAAAGTTCCTGCATCAAACTAAAAAGAAAATTAAGAGTAGGAACATGGAATGTAAGAAGTATGTATGAGGGGAAATATCGAATAATAAGTGACGAGATGAAAAGAAAGGGGACACAAATTTTGGGAATCTGCGAACATCGATGGAAAGGATCAGGACACTTTAAGAGTGAGAATGATAATATCTTTATATACTCTGGTGGAGATGTAGGAGGAAAGAATGGAATGGGTTTTTACCTGGACAAATCAACATCAAAAGCATTACTAGGTTACAATCCAGTAAGTGATATATATATATATATATATATATATATATATATAAAGATTAAGGTATTGCAATATTGCAAATAGAAGGATTATAAACTTTAATAAATTATAAACATGCTGCTGTGCCTTATTAAAGAAGTGATTATCTCCGGCAGTTTTTTACATCATACAGTGTTAAAATGCTTCCGTGTTCAGTCAAAACGTGTGTAAACCTGACACATTCTCTGTCGTTTCTTGACTTTCAAATTCCCGTTTTGAATGTTAACACCTCCCTACTCGTAGGGTTGAGTAACACTGACCTAGAGTCATTTTTAAAAGAAGTTGACCACGTTAAACTCTAAAGAGGACGTTGTAAAGAGAGGCGGGTTTAGTAGGAATAACATCCCTTGATGAGGTTGAAAAGCTCGCTGAAAATAGGAAATCTTGGCAAGCTACCATGCGAGCCTCATGTGACGTTTAACGGCGCGGGAAAGATGTAAGGTGTAAGAAAGAGTCATTATTTAACCAGCAGCTATCTATAGCTTTGACTAGCAACGATCCATAGCCTTTAGCAACTATCTAGAGCCTTGACTAGCAACTATCTAGAACCGTGACTAGCAACTATCTAGAGCCTTGACTAGCAACTATCTAGAACCGTGACTAGCAACTATCTAGAGCCTTGACTAGCAACTATCTAGAACCGTGACTAGCAACTATCTAGAGCCTTGACTAGCAACTATCTAGAGCCGTGACTAGCAACTATCTAGAGCCTTGACTAGCAACTATCTAGAACCGTGACTAGCAACTATCTAGAGCCTTGACTAGCAACTATCTAGAACCGTGACTAGCAACTATCTAGAGCCTTGACTAGCAACTATCTAGAACCGTGACTAGCAACTATCTAGAGCCTTGACTAGCAACTATCTAGAACCGTGACTAGCAACTATCTAGAGCCTTGACTAGCAACTATCTAGAACCGTGACTAGCAACTATCTAGAGCCTTGACTAGCAACTATCTAGAACCGTGACTAGCAACTATCTAGAGCCTTGACCAGCAAACATCTAGAGCCTTGAACAGGAACTATCTAGTGCCTTGAATAGGAACTATCTAGATCCTTGACTAGCAGCTATCAAGAGCCTTGACTAGCAACTATCTAGAGCCTTGACGAGCAAATATCTAGTGCCTTGAATAGGAACTATCTAGATCCTTGACTTAGCAACGATCTAGAGCAGTACTTCCCATTTAACAAAAGTCCGGAGACCTCCTGTTGTTTCGAAATCCAGACACGGACCACCATACTTTGGAAAAGTTTCTTTTCTGTATGGTAGCTATGTGCTTTAAATGCGAGTTGTTGTTTTTTTTCTCTCAGAAATTGTGGGTAACTGGCGGTGAATATCACCTGCTACGCTGGCCTAGTTTGCAGAGTCGTGGACACGTTGCCAAAAACTTCATCCAGGTTCTAGTAACATCAAAGATCCTCTTTCTATCATCCTCTTTGTTCTTCTTGCAATTATCCAACAATAGGACGTCCTCATATTAGTTTCTCACCGAGGCTGCAAAACCGTGCGCATCTCCGTGGAGAGGAGACGAGAGAGAGAGAGAAAGAAGAGAGAGAGAGAGAGAGAGAGAGATGCAATGGTAATCTAGCCGGGAGAAGGTGAAATAGGTGATTATAGTTGGGGTAGAGGGGTTCATGTATACTTATACACTAATTGTTTTCCCGTAATGAGCTTTTATCTAGAATGTGACATAGAACTGATGTGTTACTGACAAGCAGTAACGGAAAAACCCGCTCGCAATGTTATATTATCAGTCAGGCTTTTGCATGTCCCTTGCGGAACTTTGCCTCCCTACATAATGTATTATAGCACCTAAAATATACACGGCCAAGCTGTACTTGTTTACTCAGATTTTCACAAACAGTGCATCTGGAAGAGGATTATTCTCTGATGTGTTTTAAGTCAGCAATTGTAATTACGCATTACTATTTTGTGATGATTTTTTTAAGACGACGAAAACAACAGGTCGTGACCCGATGGTACTGCAAACCAGGTCCACCTGTAACGAGATGTGGACCTTACCCCCTAGCATTCAATGTGCAGGGCAGGCCTCGAATATCTCGTTTGTTTCAAAATAGCAAAGTGTACATTCTACAGAGCGCAGAACTACATTTTGATCTTAGCCAAAAGGCCCAGAAGCGATACTACACTTTGATGATTAGTTTTGCTAATGGAAGTAGATACTACATTACAGACAGGATCATTTGTCCGTTATAGTGTTTCAGCAACCTATTAACTTATACCGAACGATTCACAGAATTTTTTATAAATGGGTTAATATTTACGAAGTTACTTTGTTAATTTTTTCAAACAAATTTGTTGCTCAGAGCGCGATAGAACTTCAAATTTACGTGAGATACATTGCATCTTTAGCTGATATTTTGTTAATTAGTTTGAGTGTTTTCTTAAACTTAAGTTTTTGTTTTTGTGTGCTCTCCCTTATTTGAAAGTTCTCGCCCTTCGTTACTGATTTTCTTCTATCATAATATTAAGGAGTATGTTGTGCAAAATAATCATTCAGTTTTACATGTATTTGTATCCAGTATCCACATTCTTAAGACCATTATAAAACTAAAATCAATAACGAGGGGCGAGAACTTTTAAAGGAATGAGAATAGGTTTAAAATATACGCATGAAATGTAGTAAACAAAAATATATGAATATATCAGTTTGAGGGTAACAGTCCATCTCAAAGAAATTCTGATCATAATCACACTATGAATAGCAAAATAGATCAAATTTATTTTAAATAATTTGCACCAAGGAGTAATCATTAATTTATTTTATTTTCATGTCTTACTTAGGTCAACTGATGCAGAATATAATCTCTGGCAGAAATTGGTGACGACAGGAAAACAAGTTCTCAGGTTATCTCTTTCAAATTATTTGTATTTACTCTACAAAACCGTCTTTGAGAGGTACATAATAGGGAAAAGAAAGAGAGGAATACCAAGGCGAAGATGGCCGCAAGACATCGTTGAGGATCTGCAAATGGAAGCATCAGCAGTAGGCCATCTTGCTCACAACCGAGAGGCCTACATGAGTCCTGTTTGGGAACCAAAGTTCCACAAGGGACATGCAAATGAATGAATGACTTTACAAATCATAAAAACAGATTTTCAGATACCATAAATTTCACTCCATGATCTTAAGCAAGCAGACTATTGTAATAATCAGTGACTATTGTTGTTGTAATACGTGGCATATAAGCATCTTAAACTGGTTTCCATCACTCTGAGGTGCATCTCCCAGTCATATTCTGTTTACACAGTGCACGTGCCCACCCCCTCCCCACCGTCTTCAGTATACAAGGTATTCCTGGCAATAGTGCTTCTCTCTATCTGCTGATTTTCTTCAGCTTTTCTTCGTCTCTTTTTCCACACACAATATGCATATGATGCGTTATTTATTGTTACTAAGGCTAAGATAGATAGCTATAATATAAGGTGTAAGATAAGTTACATGGCCAAGATAGATAGTTGTAAGATAACTTGTAAGATAAGTTATAAGGTCAAAACAGATTAGTTATTTTTATCGTACTGTTTTTTTTTCCAGATATATTTATTAACTGGCAGTAGTATACAAGACGGATATTAAATATAGAAGAGTGCCTAAACTATTCATATATTTTCATCTCTTCCAGTGAAACACTGAGTGTACTATATGTAAGAAATAGTTGCATTTTTAAGCAATTTCATCTAGATCACACCATCATGTGACAGAACATGGTAAGTGAATTTTTATTTTGTTCAATGATCATTGAAGATTTAATGCTTCTGTCATATACATCAAAATGTCAGGGAAACCACACCGATAACATCTGAATGGTTATGAATGAAGCAGCCACATGCTATCGTCAAGCACATGTGGTTGCAGCTGCGGGCATTAAGTTCAGAAAGCGGGCAACACACTTCCCAGTATGGGAAACCAAAGCGTGCCCTTTTGGTCCAGTCACAAGACAACGTTTACCAGCCGTTGTCAAACTGTAGATTCGACTATGTGGGTCTTGCCCAGAACTTTATAATGACATATAAAATATTAGAAACTAAATGTAAAATTATGAAAACTTTATTAACTAGTTATTAAATATTAATAACTGTAAAGTTAATAATTTTAACAAATTAATGTAGATATAATCATTATGTCCTTAATTCCAGCACATTCTGCTCGGTCTGGAATTTTTTTTTTTAAGGTTACGATTTCTAACATCTAACAATTGAATAACACTTCAACTGTATTCTACCTTTTGTTTACAAGTATATATTCTATTTGACTCTTCGTCAAATTATGCGGGCTTCTCTAGCTCTAGAGAAAATTTGGATGTTGTTTAAACCATAAAACAAAATCGCTTATTTTTGGTTTTGAACCCAAACATTGTCCAGGTTTTATTATACCCTTTTTTTTTCATATCTTATCTTTTTTTTACTTTTACTAAGATATGAAAAACACGATAGTGTAAACCCAAAACGTGTACTATAAGCGATAATGATGGTATTGTTTAAGCCTAGTACAGTATTTGAAAACATTCAGTTTAATAGAAATTGTATATAATAAGTGGCTTTGTTGTGATATCTAACCACGTCAAGTCAAAAATTAACCTTATATTTCTTTTTATTTTAGTAAAACCTGCTGAAAAAGACCGAAAATTCCTTAATCAATTTTCAACATAGTCCACTTCACGTTCACACCAAGTCTGCCACGGCTTTATTAACGTCTGGATTCCTCGAGGGGAAAAAATCTAATTGACTCTGTGGGCTAATATGCACGGTCTGGTCTATTTAATCTGTTATGCTGGAAAATCATCAAAGTCATAGGAAACAAGGTTAATTATTTCCAGACTAAATGTTTATGAAGAATTAGAAAAATATTTTGGCTAAAGGCCATAAGAAATAACATCTTGTTGGCAGAAATACAGATGAAGTCCCTCGTTCATGTTTACAAGAGAGAGGCCATCACTGATCTGTTCTGCTGACATCGTATTTCCAAAATGGCCGACGCGTATCTAGAGAGGGATCGCAGTAATATATCTGTACTACTTTTGTCTACTACTCGATTTAGATTTTTCGAGCAAAATTAAGGTTTCTTTTACTTGCATTAGTTTATTATTTTACTAATGAGGTGTACAGGAAGCAGAAAGTGGTGAACAGTGCTAAATGTAATATTTATTCTTTCTAGCCAAACTGATCGAATTCATGGAGTTCAGATAGACAGCAAACGTTAAAATAAGCATCTATAACAGAGCGTGGAAATAGGTCACACGTGGTATTCTGTATGTGTGTACTGTACTCCCATGCGCCTCGGCGCGTCAGCAGATATTCTCACTTTTCAGAACAAGTTCTCCTCAAATAAACGTGCTTAGTACCACTTTTTATAGCAAGGTCGACCGGAAGGCAACGCTAGTGCAAACAAAATTCATTGTCTTTAGTCCGAGAAAAAGAGACTGTTGAACAAGCCACACCCAAGCTTATTAATAACTGTCCAAAGCTGTCATGTCACCATACCCTGTCTGCCCAAGTCACACGACGACTCTAAATCCAAGATGATCAACTTATTACACGACTGTCATAAGACGATCTAGGCATGAGGCGACTAAATGCCGAAGACAGTCTATCAGCTACATCACCTAGTGCCCAGAAAGTTGTAGTCACTAGGCGACATTTTGCCCAAAATGACCTTATACCCAAGACGGTCTGTCAGCTAAACAACCTTGTACCCAGAAATGTCTAACCGCTAGGCGACCTCAAGCTCATGACAGTCCATGAATTAAATTATTTTATGCCCAGAAAGATCTAACTGAAGACAACTTTATGCCCAGAAGAAGGATCTAACTGTAGACAATTTTATGCCCAGAAGAAGGATCTAACTGTAGATAATTTTATGCCCAGAAGGATCTAACTGTAGACAGTTTTATGCACAGAAGGATCTAACTGTAGACAATTTTATGCCCAGAAGGATCTAACTGTAGACAATTTTATGCCCAAGACGTTATAGCCACTAGATGACATAAGTACAAGACCGACTGTTCGCTAGAAGACATGCCCCAACACAGCCAACACGCTTGACTGAGCTAGCTAAGTTCATGATTACACAAGTAGTATTCCCTGTAAAGTTATTAAGGAAGTTTAATCTCTGGTCACATTTAGTTTTAACTGAAAATTGTATTACCTCCCCACTTGATCGCTCGATGGTCCATGGTATTCTCGTCATTCTTCCTAGGAATAACATCTCCGCTGCTTCCAACAGGTTTTGAGCGGTTTTGATTACTATTCGTGCTTCACATCCATATGAGAATATGCGTTCGATGTAACACCGAATAATTTTCTGGTATATATCTACAATATTATCGCGTAGAATGTTTTTAGGTTCCCTCATGATACTGATATATATGGGCAGGTTTTTCTCGTACCCCAGGTAATTATCGACAGAAGCCAGTTTAGTGGGCATAACATCCCTTGATGAAGTTGAAAAACTCACCATAAAACAGGAAAACTTGGTGGCAAACAACTTTGTGAGCCCTGTGTTTAACGGCACGGGAAGGATGTAAAATATAAAAAGAGTGTTTTCTCGTAGTCCTAGCGGTACGCGCACACCTGATTGATTGAATAACACTGATGTGGAGTCTTGACTAGCAACAGCTTCTGGTCCTGACCTAGTATTTTCCTCCATGTATCGCCCCCTCCTCCCCCAGTGCTAAAAACCACTTCTTACAATCTTTGTCTCGCTCTGCACATTTGGTCATGAAGTTCTGTTGTACTAAGATGTCAGTGATAAGAAAAGTAACGGGAAGACCCGATTGTGATGCTGGCTCAACTTCTTATTCAGCTTTGCGAGCCACTAAGGCTCATTGCTGCAGATAAAGTTCGCCTCCATTCCTCTCCATACCTAATCTTCTCTCTCCAGTTGGTGACACCAATTTTTTTATATCCTCTTCTATGTTGTCTTTCCATCTGTACATATAAATGTTTTTTTTTTGGTGTTGCTTTATTGTTTTGTTTACCAGGTGTACAGCCATGAGAACGATGATTTTGACCAAAAAAACATAAAACATTACAGCCTGATACAAATAAGCATTGGTACGTTGAGTATCGCCTATACGACACAGTAAATCTTGGACATTTTGTCTATTCACTGACTACTTGCTGCACGAAATACATTTAGTTAGTATTTGTCACATTTTAGAACCGTCCATTTTATGCTCTAGTGCTGTAGTGGCCCAGACCTAGAAATGCGAAGGCACTAACATCTCACATGCAAATGCCACGGGACATAGACTTATGTACCATTTTATGACGTACTAGCAAATCCAAAACATCACATGGATATACTGTCCGGGACATCCCGGCGATGTTGGCAGTAGAAAGCTGATTAACTTCCAGCCAGGGGTAACCCACAAGGAGACATCAAATTGGACAAAGAAAACATACCAGTCTTTGCAGCAGCAAATATAAGAATTAACTAAATAAAAACCTTCCTCAGAAGTACTACCACGCCCGCCTCAGTGAAGTACATAACCACACCCGCCTCAGTGAATTACATAACCACGCCCGCCTCAGTTAATTACATAACCACACCCGTCTCAATGAATTACATAACCACGCCCGCCTCAGTTAATTACATAACCACGCTCGCCTCAGTTAATTACATAACCACACCCGCCTCAGTTAATTACATATCCTCAGAGGAGGTGGAAGCAAATCCCAGTTGTGCTCTAGAACACGAGCAATGCACATTCAACACAGTGTTGATGTATTATCAGCTGAAACATTCAAGGACATCCTAACGTCCATTGCAGAACACTTATGGGCATGTTCTGAGTGTAATAAAGCAGCTCCCATTGACCAGCAACACAGCTAGGTCGTATCCAGTATCCAGTACAAGCATAAACTAGTAGAGCCTACCTGGTCCAGTGATTAGCTCACTTGTTTCTTATGACGATGGATAGCGGATCGTACTGACTGCAGGGTGCCACAGTCGACCTAGATGAAAGAATAGATGATTTTGACCTTCTAGAGCAGCGTTTCCCAACTTTTTAAAAATAATGCCCTACCTCAACGCCTCAAAGATTTTTATGTCCGTTCCACCCCTTTCCCTGTCTACAGAATAAGTCAGCCAAGTTCTGGAAAAATATGTTATATTCTAATTGGCCCCTAAAATACTCAAATTGCCCCTTACCTCCAATGTGAGATGTATGCTACACGTTGGGAAACACTGCTCCAGAGATACGAAAGAAAATGAGGTCAAATACGACACTGCCCACACCACTCGCGAGCGATAATATGGACACTAAATAAGGGCACAAAAATCATCTTCTTATATATGTCTCACTGGCCTGCTACATGGTTCCTAAAACCTGCTCTAAACATAGAGATATGCATATGTTAAACAAGTATAAAGTGAGTAATATTAATATTAATGGCCATATGCCAGAATGTGACTATGTCCTTTTCATCACTCGGACCTTCAAATTAAAGAAACAGTTTAGTTGCCAGGAAGGTTTGTTTATGGATATGAAATCCATTATGAAAAGTTTAGCCTGTACCCTGAAAAAAGAAAATATACATATACCTGTCTTTACCTACACATAAGTTACCAATCATAACAAAAGATAAAAGTAAAGATAGTCCCATAGCAAATGCCGTAGGGGGTGAAGCGTTAGAGACCTCATTATGCTGGGTCATCAGCGTATGAGGTAGGGTGACCAGTTCCTTTCCTCGCTGCCTTTACTTCCCAGATTTTCTCTGGTACCCATTTTACGAGGCTGGGTCGACCTCGGGGCCGTATTGGTCGGAAAAAAAATCCCGCTCAGCTGGGGATTCGAACCCTCGACCATTTGGTTGCTAGACGAGTGCTCTAACCACTACGCTAGCCGGCCCCTAAATCATAACAAAGCGTCTACTAATACTGTTTATCCAGAACAGCAAATTGTGCTGTATAGTGCACCTCCCGTGCAAAGATAAGTTCATGGGATCATTTCACACCAGGATGAAGATATCCATTCCTGTTTAGTGAACAGTTTCGTGAACTGTCTATAAGACAGTGTATGTACGACACAGGCATTCTTTGCAAAGAGCAGCGGGGCTGAACACGACTCCCACACAGTTGACATTCCGGGAAGAACAAGCATACGAAGTGTCAAGAATACAACATACACACAAAGACAATTGTCAGTAGTGGTAGCTCTCCACAACCCATAGGACAAGCAAACATACGGTTGAGCTCTCCACAGCTCGCAAAACAAGGCATATATACGGTTGGATTCTCCACAGCTCGCAAAACAAGGCATAGATATGGTTGAATTCTCCACAGCTCGCAAAACAAGGCATAGATATGGTTGAATTCTCCACAGGTCGTAGAACAAGGCATAGATATGGTTGAGCTCTCTCCACAGCTCGCAAAACAAGGCATAGATATGGTTGAGCTCTCCACAGCTCGCAAAACAAGGCATAGATATGGTTGAATTCTCCGCAGCTCGCAGAACAAGGCATAGATATGGTTGAGCTCTCCACAGCTCGCAGAACAAGGCATAGATATGGTTGAGCTCTCTCCACAGCTCGCAAAACAAGGCATAGATATGGTTGAGCTCTCCACAGCTCGCAGAACAAGGCATAGATATGGTTGAATTCTCCACAGCTCGCAGAACAAGGCATAGATATGGTTGAATTCTCCGCAGCTCGCAGAACAAGGCATAGATATGGTTGAGCTCTCTCCACAGCTCGCAAAACAAGGCATAGATATGGTTGAGCTCTCCACAGCTCGCAGAACAAGGCATAGATATGGTTGAATTCTCCACAGCTCGCAGAACAAGGCATAGATATGGTTGAATTCTCCGCAGCTCGCAGAACAAGGCATAGATATGGTTGAATTCTCCGCAGCTCGCAGAACAAGGCATAGATATGGTTGAATTCTCCGCAGCTCGCAGAACAAGGCATAGATATGGTTGAATTCTCCGCAGCTCGCAGAACAAGGCATAGATACGGTTGAATTCTCCACAGCTCGCAGAACAAGGCATAGATACGGTTGAATTCTCCGCAGCTCGCAGAACAAGGCATAGATACGGTTGAATTCTCCACAGCTCGCAGAACAAGGCATACATGCGGCTGATGAATTAGAACACAACGAGCGCCGTTCGCAGCGGTTCTCACTTCTTGAAGGCGACATCGAAACAACGAGAACTGTCCACGAAACCCACCTGCACGAGTCCACCTAAACCACAAGGCTCGGACAGCCATACTCCGTATCAAACAGTCTATGTTGACACGTTGCAACAACATTCGATGCAGAAGTTTTCCAAACGGCAACAGCTGAAACTGTATAGATCCTATATTACTGCTATGTTACTGTTTTGAATATGGTGGGGGACTAGTTGGTAGTATTTAATATCATCTTGACTAGTTTTTCTGAATGCCGAGTGTTTCTAGATTAGCTATTCACTGTCCCCAGACATTAGCTTCACTCCCAGATTCTTTCTAACCTTGAGTTGGCAACACACTGACACGGCCAGTCCTGCGTGCTAAGATGACACAACATTTACTCAATGAACTTGATGATAATGGAAAATGATGCTGAAAATGTAGCCTGCCAGCAGGTTGCCCTGCCACATGGCAAGTCCATTCATACGTTCAACGTCTAATGTGGGACATCACATCTTCACGACAATGACAAGAATCTATCGACGCAGCTACACATTCAGACACAGATTGCTTCCCCTTCAACAATCTTTCCCACAATTCCCTTTTCACGGGCTTCTTGTCTCACGCGGTCTACAACCATCTCAAAAGACCTCTACCCCGGAAGTTACTCCACATTCACACAAAGGCGACAAATAACCCCGTCTATAATATAGACGATAACTCTTATCAGTAATAATGTGAATTCCATGCAAGAAAAAAACAGATAGCCTATCTTCACTGGCTAGCAAATTAGGACTTGAAATTAACAAGGACAAAACAAAAATAATGAAAATTCCTCTCAATCAAAATGGAAAAATACACATAGAAGGGACAGATATTGAAGAAGTCAATCAATTTGCATACCTTGGCAGCTACATAGACCAGGATGGTGACACTAGAAAGGAAGTTAGGATCAGAATTGCAAAAGCAGCATCAATCTTCAAGAATCTTGAGAACATGTGGAATTCAAAAGTTATAAGCACAAAAACCAAGTTAAGACTCTTCAATTCAAATGTAATATCCACCCTCATTTATGCATGCGAAAGCTGGAAAACAACTAAAGAAATAGAAAAGAAATTAGACTCTTTTGAAAACAAATGCATAAGGAAAATACTCGGCATCAAGTGGAATGAATTCAAGAACAATGCAGAGATAAGACAGATGACTGAACAACAACCAGTCTCATGGGTGATCAGGAAAAGGAGATGGACATATGTTGGTCACTTGATGAGAAGAAATGATCAGAGAATCCCAAAACAAGCTATCAAGTGGAACACAACAGGCCGAAGAAGAAGAGGCAGACCGCGTGAAACTCTGAAGAGGACATTATTAAGAGAGGCCAAGTTAACAGGCATAAAATCCTTTGTTGAGGTTGAAAGACTCGCCGAAGACAGGAAAAATTGGCGAACTACTTTGCGAGCCCTATGTGACGTCTAACGGCACGGGAAGGATATAAGATATAAGATAATATAGACGATTGCCTCTCTTATACTGGAACACAGTGTTGTATGGGTGCTCAGTAAAGTGACAAAGTACAATGATGTGTGAACGCAAGGTAAAGTGACAGACCGCAGTGATGCATGGTTAGCCTTGCAAAATGCAAAGCGGTTAAGACGTGAAAGAAAGAAAAATAGGGAATGCCCATTATTCGAACCACGGATGAGCTACAGCATATCTGCGAGAAAAGGCATCATCCTCTAACAATTTGTACACTATACTTACAGTATAGCGGAACACTACTGATTTTACTATATATATATATATATATATATTCCGGCGTGACGATGGCGGTAGTTTTTAAAACGCTCTCGCCGGCATGCAGAAATCAGCGGAATTCCGCTTGATCTGTTACATATCATGTACCGGGAGTTGGGCATAAGGCTAACAACCTTATCCTGGGACCTATCTAGAGGCAACTCCAGATGGGAAAAAAAGATACCGTTATGGAAACTCGGAGAGAAACCAACCGAGCATAAGGGATGCCAACTCCGAAGAGCTCATTCGTCGGCCCCAAACATGTGACAAGGGTTGGATTCTGGAAGGTGAGAACGATGGCAGCACCAACAAAAACTACTCAGGTCATCAAAGAAATGGAGAGACGCCATCTAGACATACTGGGCATCAGTGAAATGCGATGGCCAGAAGCAGGTAAAAGATCGGCGAAAAACGGTAAGTTAATAATACATTGAAGCAGAAATGACGGTAAAACCCGGGACGAAGTGGGCATTATTATGTCAAATGTAGCTGCAAAGAGCCTTGTAGAATGGGAACCGGTGAACAGTCGTATAATAAGAGCACGATACAACCTACGACACGGAAGAATGACAATAATACAGTGTTATGCACCCACGAATGATGCAGATGATGATGTGAAAGACGACTTCTATCATCAACTACAACAAATCATCAACAAAGTCCCTAAACACGACATCCTAATTGCTATAGGGGACTTCAACGCTAAGATAGGGAAAGATAACACCGACGTTGAAAAAGTAATGGGGAAAGAAGGAACTGACATGGTTAATCAGAACAGAGAAAGATTAATTGAAATATGTCTAACAGAAGGCATGGTCATTGGAGGCACAATATTCTCACACAAAGAGATACATAAAACAACGTGGATATCTCCAGATGATAGAACTAGAAACCAGATAGACCATTTTTGTATTAGAAAGTAATACAGAACATCTCTCATGGATGTAAGGGCTTATAGGGGTGCAGATGTTAACAGTGATCACAACCTGTGCAGAGGGAAAATAAAACTAAAATTGAAAAGTCAACACAAGAAATCAGTACACAGAAAGATAAACAGCCACAGCCTACAAGAAGAAAATACTAACATTAATTTCAATCAGGAACTTGCCAATCATTCCAAAACACCCAGTGAAGTTGAGGAGATAGGTATAGATGAGTTATGGAATTCTTACAGCACAGCCATAATCACAGCAGCAAAAGTAAGCGCTGGACTGGAAAAACCAAATAGAAAAGCATGGATATCAGATAAAACATGGAAGTATATACATGAAAGAAGAGCAATCAAATTAGACATGTTGAATGCAAAAGCAGATCATGAAAGAGATTTGGCAAAAGCAAAATACAAAGAAATAGACAAGAAAGAGGCAGAAAAAGCAGCACAAACAGGAGACAGCAAAACTTTATATAACATACAAAAGAGGCTAACAGGTACTATTACATCTAAAGAAAGACCATCCTTAGCAAAACTGGAACACTATTAACATCAAATAAAGACCAAAAGCAAAGATGGGCTGAACACTTCCAAGAAATACTCAATCAACCACACTCAAAAGAATTGTTAAACCTTGAAACTGACTTACCAGCCCCACAACTAAATGTCAACCTAGATGAAATTAAATTGCATGAAATTGAAACAGCAGTGAATCTAATGGCTAACAACAAAGCCGCAGGTGAAGATGAAATAACAGCCGAAATGCTAAAAGCTATCAATAGTGACAACATGAGACAACTACAGAGAATGTTTAACAAGATTTGGAAAGAAGAAAAGGTCCCTTCTAACTGGAAGAAAGGAATCATTGTTAAAATACCAAAAAAAGGGCAACCTTAGTGACTGTAACAACTGGAGAGGAGTAACCTTAATATCAGTTGTGTCAAAAGTATTGTGCACGGTCATTTTGAATAGACTCAAAGATATAGTGGATACTGCAATGAGAGAAGAACAAGCAGGATTTCGAAAAGGGAGAAGCTGTCTCGACCAGATCTTTACTCTAAGAAAAATACTTGAAGAACATATTGAAAAGCAGAAACCATTAATACTGAACTTCATAGATTTTAAAAAGGCATTTGATAGCATACACAGAGATTCATTATGGAGAATTTTAAGTATATATGGAATACCATCTAAAATTGTCAACATCATTAAGGACTTATACAATGGATATGTTTGTGCAGTCAAGACAGAAGAAGGGATGAGTGAATGGTTCCAGATTGAAACAGGTGTGAAACAAGGATGTATACTGTCTCCTTTACTTTTTGGGATTACAATAGACTTCATAATGAACAAAATGCTGCACAGGTAACACAGGTATTGACTGGGTACATGGTACCCAACTAGAAGATCTTGATTTTGCTGATGACATAACTCTTATCAGTAATAATGTGAATTTCATGCAAGAAAAAACAGATAGCCTGTTTTCAATGGCTAGCAAAATAGGACTTGAAATTAACAAGGACAAAACAAAAATAATGAAAATTCCTCTCAATCAAAATGGAAAAATACACATAGAAGGGACAGATATTGAAGAAGTCAATCAATTTGCATACCTTGGCAGCTACATAGATCAGGATGGGGACACTAGAAAGGAAGTTAGGATCAGAATTGCAAAAGCAGCAACAATCTTCAAGAATCTTGAGAACATATGGAATTCAAAAGTTATAAGCACAAAAACCAAGTTAAGACTATTCAATTCAAATGTAATATCCACCCTCATTTATGCATGCGAAAGCTGGAAAACAACTAAAGAAATAGAAAAGAAATTAGACTCTTTTGAAAACAAATGCATAAGGAAAATACTCGGCATCAAGTGGAATGAATTCAAGAACAATGCAGAGATAAGACAGATAACTGAACAGCAACCAGTCTCATGGGTGATCAGGAAAAGGAGATGGACATATGTTGGTCACTTGATGAGAAGAAATGATCAGAGAATCCCAAAACAAGCTATCAAGTGGAACACAACAGGCCGAAGAAAAAGAGGCAGACCGCGTGAAACTCTGAAGAGGACATTATTAAGAGTGGCCAAATTAACAGGCATAAAATCCTTTGATGAGGTTGAAAGACTCGCCGAAGACAGGAAAAATTGGCGAACTACTTTGCGAGCCCTATGTGACGTTTAACGGCACGGGAAGGATATAAGATATATATATATATATATATATATATATATATATATATATATATATATATAAACTTATGAAATACATATATAATTAAGTGAAAAAAGGCAATGTGCTATATCGTGTTCACTCGTGCAGTAGAACATGACATCACTCAAACATGATACAGAAAAAAATCATTATTTCACCACAGCAATATGTGAAAGCGCTTAATAAGAGAATACAAATGAGACCATGATCACTAATATACAGCAAGCAGATTTCAACAAACACCACCCTTATTGAAGAATTAGAGAGATCACTTGGAAGAATACAAGGCATACTGTCAAATGAAGACCATCACTTAATGATAAAGATGGCAGCAACCGTCTGTCACTGAAAACGACATTATTTATGACTGTGGAACTCTGATGCCATATGGATTAAATTCAAGACCTACTTCACTTGAAACAGCCCTTACAGATATAATAAATTACCTCAACTCCACTCTAGATAAAGCATCTTTCCTATTCCCTCTTCTCCGCTGTTTCTACTGTTATCTTTAGGTATATCTCATTCATTCGTATGGGGCTTTTAAACATCTAATAAATTCTGCCGATTTATTCTGCCAGTATATCCATCGTGGCTTAACAACAGTTGCACCTCTTTCTCTATTCTCTTACTGGCCTTCAAGAAACATAATATCTCACAGTTATTATTGTTCTGCTATTCTTCTTGTAGATTCATCTAAAAAAATCCTCAAGCTAAAGGTAAGCATTTATTTCTTTGCTACATGTTCCAGTAGCTTGCTTTTGGCGACACGTAGTTTAGTTGTTCTATTTCTTTCCTTTCATCTTGTTAATGTTAACTGTGCGTGTGTCGTTACGGAATATGTCTACGTTTATAAAAAAAAAACCCACCAGTTATTTGTCAATTATGACAGATTTACTATAGGAGCTTCGCGTATTTTATCTGCTGTTATAAACGTACTCGTATATACAAAAGCTTATTTATAGTGTTTATCGCTCGCACATTAGCACTGGGTGAATGTGGGGCAGAAAAGTACACGTAATTACTGAGAGAAAAGCCTGTTACGTGCGACGAAACAGAAAGGAGCACAGAGTATTATTGTGTGTGGATGTGAGGCCAGCAGCCCAGACTGAAAAGTTAGAAACTGATTTAACTCTTGCCTGGTCCGGAAAGCGATGAGTAAGAATAATGTAGAAAATGAGCATACATTGCACCATGAATGTAAAATCTTTCACTATAAATATGAAATATGTTATAATGAGTGTCAGATCTGTTCTCAGTGTTGTTCCTCAGAAGTGTATTTTCCATTAACTCTATTTGAAATCACTCACTAATTTTCAGAACAGCCTACAAGTTGTCCATCGAGTGAGCAGTCTGAGAATCCTACACCAAGTGAAGAGTCTGGGAGTCCTACATCACAGGAAGAATCAGGGAGTTCTTTATCGCATGAACAGCTAAAGAGCTTCCTATCATATAAACAAGCCGGGACCTATTCACGGATGGAAAGAGACAAGGTACAGGTTTCTGATTGGTTTTAAACGTTTCACAATAATCATTTCTTTGACAAGTCATACACAGACTGTTACTCACGTCTTGTTGTGAAATGCCAGGAGCTAGAGACGGCTGTGTTATATACGAGAGAATCAAAGCTGGTAATACTAGATCCCGCCTCCACATGCTGTTCCTGATAAACAGGCTGTTGTGAGCAGGGCCTCTGAGAGAAATTTTAGGAGCCGGTACAAAACTTATCCGTTTATTTATATTTATTAACAATTCACTCCATTCTTCATGCTCCCACCCCTTCCCTACCCCTTCCCCATCCATTCAGATCCACCATTAAAACAAACAAAACCTCCCAACCCCCGAAGCATTGCAATGACTTGATCCCAACCCACCAACCCTCACCATCCCCCCCTCTTACAGGGTCTAGTTGTGACACTTCAGCCAGGTTAAGTGTGTAAGGGATCAGTGTGTTGTCCACGATTATGAAGTCTCCCGATAAGCTTGTGCTTTGGCTCCACCCCGTAACAACAGGGTGTGTTGAAATTTGTTTTTATTTAAAAAAAAAACTAGCACAGTGGACTTTCACTTAACGAAACAAATCCCTTCCGCTGGGTCAGTGTCCCTGTTAAAAAGTCCTTACAGTTTCTATTAAATGAATGAGAATTTGATTTATCAGTTCCAGACCAGTCAAACTTTTTCTGTTTTTTCCATTAGCACCCCCACCATCCAACTTAAATTGTTTAAATTGATAAAATATTATCAAATGATACTTGTTTCAAAGGTAAATTAAAAGAACACTATTTCGGACCATACACATAATAAACCTGACAAATAGAATAAATATAAGGACACGATTTTAAGCATTACTGACTTTAGACATGGAAAAACAGAACTGTACAGCGTGATAACAAACTCACTGTGTGGTGAAGTATTGCTGAATGTACTACATATGTATATCACAGTATATTAATAAAACAAAAAAAATATTAATAACTAAGTGAAAAAAGTGTTCTATATGTTTCATTTAAAGTAAAGTATCTTAAATAGTTTTCACTATTAGCAACTTAATCATAAGCTAAATTTTTAGAACAAATTACTTACTGTCTAATGATAAGTTTATTCACGAAAACTATCCTCTTTATTCACAACAGATGCCTTCATGGCGGGCACCAGCTTATAAATTGATCAAAATTTCCATGCCTGACTTATTTTCACTGTTCACTGACCGATAATTCATTATACAGAATTTGTATGCTACAGTTTTCTTCAAGCGTTTAGAGCTTCATTCGTTATAATTTTTTTCACAATACCATCCATTCGTTAAACGGGGGTTAACTGTATGTTCGGTTAACGAAGGCGATGAAAGAAATATTGTCATCCTTTACAGATAAATTCTCTACAGTTCATCACTGGCAACATCTGAAGTATCATTCTATCTACAAATGACATCTTAAGTAATCTGATAACTTCATATCGAAATGTACAAAACGTTTTAATTGCTCTACCGATTCTCTGAGCACATATCACAGGTGTTCTACCACCATTGTCAACATTCGTACCAAAAAACCTGTGAAATCGTTTAGTCTGTGAACTTTTCGCCGGTGTAAAAATTATCTAAATTCCTTAAACAACAGCCACAAAGCCCGTCTTCAACCGAAGAATCTATGTGTGAAGTTTCGCCATTTTCCACTGGCCAAGGTTCATCACACTCAAGTGAAAGAAGAATGGAAGACCTCCCAGATATAGAGTCACTAATTGACAGTCTTTATAAACAGGTAAACAACTGTCAAGTTATTTACCAAATGCTCATTTGTTTCATTTAGTTATTGATAAGCATAGTTCGTGTGTTTTGGTATTACTTAAGAAGTTAGTTTATATTAATAATATTAATAATAATAATTCACTATTCTGGTATTATTGAAACTACAGTAATAACGAACAAAATAATTGTGATAACATTTTGTATATATCATATGGAGGACGCTGATTAAAATCCAACGTAGATGAAGATAGAGGGTGTATAATATAATAGATTTATAACTGCTGTGATTGTAGTACATTATATTTCTAGACTAAAAAACCCATATTTCTGTCTCAACAGTTAATAGAAAACAACTTTATCTGGAGTAACTAATGAAACGAACAATGAATGTATTATACAGAATACTTAAACGGACGAAAGAAAGAAAAATCTTTATATTCGAAGAGTAAAGAACTGAACGTGCAACCCTGTCTAACATTCTGCCCTTTATCATACAAACTTTCATTCTATTCCAGACACTCTACATCAGCCAGTACAAATATGTTATTCATAGGAAACATAATTAAAACTGAAATTCCAAAACATTTACGTTTTACTCTTATCCACAGACTGAATACAGAAAGTAATCAAAGTGTAAATACATGTAACAAAGTTATTCTCGCGGTCTCACATATTAAAGAATATCTACCAAACGATGATCTATATAGTTTTCATGCGCTCACCAGGGTTGTGGAGAGCCAGGTCGGGCCCGAGGGTCAGTTATCATTCATTCATTTGTATGTCCCTTGCAGAACTTTGACTCCCTAACATCACTCCTGTAGGCCTCCCGGTTGTGAGTAAGATGCTCTGCTGCTGATACATCCAATTGCAAATCCTAAATGATGTCTTGCAACCATCTTCGCCTTATGTACCCTTCCAAGACGGTCTTCTCTAGATTATCATGACGTTTAATGTGTCCAAAATATTTAAGTGTTCTCTCTTTAATCCTCTTTACTAGCCAGCCTTCTTCAATATTAAGTTCTTGTAGTATGGATATATTTGTTCTTTTTTGTGTCCATGATATTTGAAGAACTCTTCTGTTACCATAGAGGACTATTCTAGTAAGCAAAGACTGCCCCTTCAAGAGCCAAAGCCACAAGAGTTCAACCATGGCTTTCTTCTTCCCTCTCTTCTCGTGTCTCCCTCTCTCCTTCCCCTCCCCTTCCCCCGCTGGGCCAGGTGCTAACAACACAGAAAAAAAGAGTTATTTACGCTTGAATCTTTTCGATTGTTTTGATAGGACAACATGACAGAGACAACTCTACCAACTATTTATCTCTAACACAATGAAGAAATATATCAGACCGTTTCATCAATTTCGAAATAACTGCAGAAAACTTCGCTGATTTACAAAAGCACATAGATTCCAAATATCAGCAATTTATCTCCACCTATTTGTGGCAGACAGTAACGTCAGTCAATATAGACCCTGACCCAGTTGAGAGTTCTGGACCTCACAGTTCTGGATATGTAGCCATTTATCAGAAATGCGGGGGTCACACATTCACTGGCATAGACTGGGTCATTGTTGACGCAGCAATTCATTTCACTTTATCACTCATATACATCATTTCACTGGTATAGTTTGGATTATTGTTGATGCAATAATTATTTCCCAGTTATCATGAACCACATTTCACTTAGAATTTGAGCTGCGTTCAAATTTGAAAGGCTATTAGTTCTGTTAATATGAAATAGTAAACAACATCCCTAATGTGATATTTAATTTTTTTTCATACTTTCACTTCTGCCTTCTATTCTTGTTATTTCAATTCATTTTTTTTTCAGCATGAAAAGGAACAGTCAAAAAATAAGGCTCTCAATAGGGAAGTGAAAGCTGCACGAACGAAATTGGAACGGTATATGAAACAGTATGACCACATGAAACATTCTAACCCTTGCCTGGATGAAACACACAAGTATCTCCTTCAGAACCGCGATTTCTCTCATAAGATATTATTAGACAGAAATAATCAGCAGTCCTTTAGATCTCAAGCCTGTCTTAACAATGAAAGCACCAAGATATTTAGCCACATGATCAATCTTGAATGCAGTGACCCTTCATTCACATTTAACGACGACAATCAGTCACGCGTGAACTTGGGAAATCCGGATGAAAGACAAGCTGTTAAAGCTTCTGACAAACGCAGAGATTGCTACAACAATCAAGTCACTCGTGAAACCATCTCGGAACAGCAAATCATACACCACCCAGACTCTCAAGAGAAAGAGATAGCGACGATAACGAGATTTATTGAAAGCAGTCCACGTGCAGAACTCCCCATGAAAAGATCATACGCCAGAGAAGACGCTGAAGAATTATGTCAGAAATATACAAAGCACGGCCATCAACTTCCAAATAGTTCTACGCTTCGTGAGCTGAATGGGCAGCTGTGCTTACGCGGAAATGCTTTCACGGAGGTATATAGAGTAAACAAACGAACAATACAACAGAAAGCTAATGGCACATATTGTAAGTCACGAAGAATAGTTCATCTGGAAGCTTGCGTAAGGCCTAATGTAGAGTACAAGAACAAGTCATGTCCCGATGAAGCAACTGACGAGACTAATCTCATCAAACCCGTAAAAAATGTTGTGGATGAATTACTGACCGAAAGATTTACTGCGCTCAGTGTTAGCCATGATGAGAACATACGCCCTGCTAATGATGTAACTGACAAAGCGAAAGACGTGGACACCAGGACACAGTCAGATAATGAAGAAACGTCAGAGGTAAAGGATAAGAATGAGGCTTTGACAGGAGCGGAAAGTACTACCAAAGCAGAAGTTGGAAGTGGTGATGACTACTTGCTTGAAGGGTCCATGAAAAATAACCTATATGTCAGTGATAGCTAATACTACATCTAACAAGACAAAAGATATCAGTGTAGCAGACAATGAAATGCACGAAGCTGGTTGGGCTAAAGATAAGAATATGTCTTTCAATGAAAATAATACACAACGAAAAAGATCATGGCGATAAGTCGTTGCTTGAAAAGAACAACGAAAACTTGACGGTCAATAAATCACTTGTGGCCCAACAATCCAAAGCTCGCAGTACAAAGGAAGACTGCCTAGGCACATATTACAGTTCAATGCAGAAACTCTTCAGGCGTTCAAAGCCATCAAAGAAGATCGGGCCACAAAAACTACAAAAAACTTTTGTCCCATTTAGAGATATCAGTTATAATTATGTTCCGTCATCTCATATCATTCACGTAACTTTATATGAAATCTTTTCAACTATGAACCGATCCACATATAATAATTTAACATTTTGGCGTCATTCAGAAAGAAATACATGAAACAAAAATATTCAGTACTTCACTAAAGGAACACATGAAGACAGTTAACAACAATGACCTTCACACACAAACGAAGCCTGGAGATACAGCAAACAGTGTAGAGGAATGAGTTTCAAATTAAGCCATAAATATCATTTAACTTTATTAATTCAACAAAACTTCGCCAATTTTGAAATTGGTGACATTTTAAAAGCAGTTTTTAAAAAAAGGTATATCTGAACCATACACAGACCTTGAAGTCTGACAGTGTCACTCATAGACAGAAACAGAATGCTAACACCACGAAGAAGACATTGTAATAAGGGTCAATGTTTCCTAATATATTCAAATATAAATGTCTTATATGGAATTCTAAAAGTTATAATTGGACACTGAAGTCGTATCATTACATCTGATAGTAAGTAAACAGCCATCATGGAGAAAATAGAAACATCGTAGAATAAACTATTATGTGAAGAAAAGCTATTGCATGAAAACTATTGTGAAAGAGAATCCTCTTGGTAAACTGACCATAATGAACAGTTTCCAGAGGTTCTAAGGAGAAACGGGCTTAGACAAAAATGCAGTTCACAGAATTTTAACAAACGGTTTGCACATGCAAAAAATTTATCCAAAACTGGAGCCTAAAATTCGCCTGTGGAGGAAAAAGAGAACTGGTTGAAAATTTGTCAGGACTTGCTGGGAGAAGCCAAAACTGAACCAAATTTTTTGTATAAAATAATAACAGCACCCGAATCATGGGTATTCGAGTGTGACAGCCGTGGAATTGTGCACACAGAGTTTGTATCCCAAGCTCACAGAGTTTGTATCCTAAGCTCACAGAGTTTGTATCCCAAGCTCACAGAGTTTGTATCCCAAGCTCACAGAGTTTGTATCCCAAGCTCAGACAGTTCATTAGGCTTCCTACAAAAACGTGTCGGGACGACTTCGAAAACAGATCCAGCTCGTCCGAATGGACATTGCAGGTAACTGGATGCTGCATCACGACAACGCGTCTCCCTACACAACGCGTCTCCCCACACAACGCCTCCCCACACAACGCGTCTCCCCACACAACGCTTTCATTCCCAGTCTTTTTTTTTTTTGCGAGGAGAAACATCCCAACATTTCCACAACCTCCCTACACCCCAGATCTAGCTTCGTGCGATTTCAGCCTCTTCCCTAAGTTGAAATCTAAGTTGAAGGATCGTCATTTTGGGACTGTGGAAAACAACTAAAGAATTATAACCGATGAACTGAACATACTTACGAAAAATGACTTCCAGTACTGCTACGATCAGGGAAAAAAGGCGGAAGTATAATGTAAAATGGTCGTACTTTGAAAGAGATAACATGTAATTTCATGTAAGTATTACATACATGTATATAGATGAGAAACATATAAATGCATTTAAATGTAAATGCTACAGAAGAGTTCTTCAAATATCATGGACATAAAAAAGAACAGATATATCCATACTACAAGAACTTAATATTGAAGAAGGCTGGCTAGTAAAGAGGATTAAACAGAGAACACTTAAATATTTTGGACACATTAAACGTCATGATAATCTAGAGAAGATCGTCTTGGAAGGGTACATAATGGAAAAAAGAGAGGAAGACCAAAGCGAAGATGTCTGCACGACATCGCTGATGATCTGCAAATGAATGCATCAACAGCAGCCCATCTTGCTTACAACCGAGAGGCCTACAGGAAGATCGTGTAGCATTAGGTAGACAAAGTTCTGCAAGGGACATGCAAATGAATGAATGAATTATATACATGTAAATACAATATCACTACACTTACCTTTGGTACACAGTGGTATATAGTGTATCTAGTTAAGCAATATATACTTTACAAAGAAAAATTTTCGCAGAGTTTAAAGTCTACGTCTAGTTAGCACTGATGTCTCTTTCTCTTTTGCAATTAAAAAAAAAACACTTTTTTTCGGTGAATTCTCAACTTCCATTTTAACTATGAAGGCTCCCAATGATTGTCATGGTGAGCCATACGCATGTAGTCTTCTGTGTTCTGATCAGATCCAACCTGAGATTCACCTCCAGAACATACCTTGAACCAGAAACCATCATCAACATAATCCCATGCTACCTTTCAAAGAGGATCATCGAGTTAGGTCTCTAACTTATTCTGTCTCTTTGTCTCGGTGGTGCCTGTGCTACTGCTGCTTCCTGTACATCTCTTGTAACATCTGCTCTTCTACAAGAGAAATTTTCAAAACACGTTAGCTGTTTTGCTTCAGTTTATGTTTTTTTTTTTTCAATGGCTTTCTCGTCAGTTTGATATTTTAATACATTTTTGATTGTTTGTATTCTACCTACAAAGAATCTTATGTTGTTTTTATTTGCACATTTGTTTTTTATTTCCCGTTTAATGACTTGTACTTCCGTCGTTTGTTTTTTTTTCATTCATATTTTGCGCGATGTTTAAAACTATTCATTAATGATTAAACAAAGTAACTAAACATATTTATTTGCATAGTATTTTTGTACCATGATATCATTGTGCACTGGATGTATTGTATAATGATATCGTTGTGCACTGAATGTATTGTATCATGATATCATTTGTGCACTGAATGTATTGTATAATTATCCGATTGTGCGCTGAATGTATTGCATCATGATGCCATACCACACTAAATTTATTGTACCATGATACCATTGCTCATTGGATTTATTGTATTATGATATCACTGCATACTAAGTTTATTGTATCATGATACACTTGTGCACTGAATGTAGTGTATCATGATACCATGCTCTTTGAATTTATTGTATCATGATATCTTTGTGTACTAATTTTATTATATGATGGTACAATTGTGCACTGAATGTACTGTACGATGATACCATTGTGCACTAAATTGATTGTACCATGATACCATTGCTCACTGAATTTATTGTATCATGATACCGCTGTGCACTAAATTTATTGTACCATGCTATCATTGCTCATTGAATTTATTGTACCGTGATACCATTGTGCATTGAGTTTATTGTACCATATTTCATGTTTGAACCAAACCCCGAAACTATTTTTCCTCAAAAGATTGAAGTCTCACTTTTGTAAACACTAGGAAGATTTGATTTCGTTACAGCGCATCAGACCGAGATAAATCCTGTCCAGTCCTTCATGCTGTTGTTTTTTCCAATATTATTTTCGCTTAAGTATGGTTTTCTTTATTGTTGTATGCTTTTTTGTTGTGGTCAGCATTTTAGTTCTCTTGTGATGTTTTCATTATTTCTCCTTTCAGTTAATATAGCGTTGTTTTCTGCCCATGGAATTCTCCCTGTTCTCATTTATATCCTCCTTTCAAGGGCCTCATTTTTATTTTCCACTTTATTATGTCCACTCTTCTATACTTTCATTCTGGTGATGGCACGTCATTTTTATATTTCTGTTAATTTTCATTTTCCATTTTCCATTTTCCATTGTTGTATGTGTCCTTAAAACATGAACATTTTTATTTGTTTCATTAAATCTTCAATCATTTTTATATTTACAGATGGCTTTTGTTCCTCCATGCTAATTGTCATGGCCCTTGTCTTCTTAATATTTATTTCCGGTTCATTTATCTTCTGTTTATTTATTTCCTGTTATATTTTCAGTTCATTTATTTCCGGTTCATAAATTGGTTACTGTTGTTTCAGCGTATCACAAGAATCAGGAAGTCTTCTGTATCTTTCGTGGTCAGCACTTGGTCAATGAGGTATCAGAGATTATTAATCTTTCTTACATTCATGGTCAGTTCAGCCATTTCACGAACGTCCGTGACGATCTCTGTATGAAGGAGACATTTCACATCCTTGTCCAACTCCTCTTCTTATATCAACAATTGATAAGAAGTCCGTCGCAGACCTTATAACTGCTATTTGCTTCCAATAAAAATTGATTATTGATTTAACGCCTTTTCCATCTAAATCAATTCACTGAAGCATTCAATAATTTATGTTGTATGCCGCCAAAAGCCTTGGTATAACCTGTTTCTAGAAGGCTTATTTTTTATCATTTAACATCCCCATGCTGAATGTGACTCTTCTGTTGCATCATTTTATCCAAAGTCAGTGTTTTGTTTTTAATTATTCCATAATATTGTAATGCTTCTGACATTTTTACATTTATTTCATGTATACCTGTATTTTTCCGCCATTGGTAATTTGTGATAACTTAAATAACAGAATCTTGTAACGAACAGTTTAATAACTGTGCCAAAGCTGTACCCGAACAGTATTCAAAGTTGCTGTATTCCATTGTGCGGAATCCAGACTTAATGTCTGTCATGTAATAAACAAGACTGGATTGCCCAATGTATTTTTGTACATTAAACTCTTCAGAATAATGGTTTATTGAAGGGTAATATTCGCTTTTTATATTAAACTAACTATTTAAGTAAATGACTGACACTGTTGCATAGCTGCAGTTCTGCCATTCTTTTCCGTATCCTAAAAGCTAAACTGCTGCTTACAGACGATTGGATGATTGCTACATCACGATCTCTGGGGAAAAAAGCTTAAAGCTGCAGTTTTTTTTTGTTATCTAGCCTAGATGCTAGCGTATTAAACTGTACCAGGTATAACAGGAAACGATATTAACAACCTTCGGTATGCTGACGACACGGTACTGACAGCTGATAACCAACAACACCTGCAAAAATCTCTTGGATAAAATCGCTAAAGGAAGTAAACAGAAAGGCCTTACTTTGAGCATCAAAAAGACAGAGACTATGGTTATATCTAAGAAACAGAATCCACCAGCATGCAGTATAAAATTAAATGGAACTATTCTAAAGCAGGTGCAGAAATTCAAATACCTTGGAGCAGTAATAACTTCAGATGGGAAATGCAAAACGGAAATTAAGAACAGAATAGGCCAAACAAAGACTGCATTTCAGTCATTTCAATCATGAGAAACATATTATGTAACACATCCTTATCAATGAATATTAGAAAGCGAGTCCTAAAATGCTGTATTGAACCTATCTTGTTATATGGAAGTGAATCATGGACAATAGGCAGGTCTGCACAAAAGTCATTGGAAGCAGCAGAAATTTGGTTTATTAGAAGAATGTTGTGAATTCCCTGGACAGCAAAAATAACTAATGGAGAATGTTTGAGAAGAGCTGGAGATAGAAAAAAACCTTGTCAAAAAACAAAAAACAAAACCAAAAAATAAAAGTGAGACAATGTACTTTCATAGGACATGTCAATGGGAAGAGGGGGGATTTGAAAATATTATAACAACAGGAAAATTAGAGGGAAGAAGAGCCAATGGAAGACCAAGAGAAATGATACTGCACAGTCTGACGAGATGGTCTGAGAGAAGATCACCAACTGAGCTAAAGGCCTACATGAAAGATCGTGTAATCTAGAGAAATAATAGCCAACACATGTTGGCACGGCACCTGATGATGATAATGATGAGATCGGATACAGTTGTAACAGTGAACGCTGCTGCAAACATTGCCAAAAATACTGACGTGTTCATCATGTTATTTTACTGTCAAAAACCCTTCATTGAACATTGTATCAGAATTCTTTAAGTGTAGAAATAAAATTCTAGTTGCTCAGTCGAAGGGACAGAATTCTAATATATTGTAATACCTCATGAATTGTTTCCCTTGGAGTATCTGAACTTTGAGTTGAAGTTTAAGTAAACAGTGTTTTTCACATGAAGGTTTAGACTTCTAAAGAAGAGACAGAAGTTTCTAGATGGGATTGAGAAAATCCCAGTTATATAAAAGAGAGGTAGAGCTGACCAAGCAAGAATTATGACTGATGATTAGGATTGTGTATCGTCCAGTAGGTTATGTTCTTAGGTCAGAACAGTAATGGAAGTTGTTAGTGTAGAATGTGAGCTCAGTTATCGTTGATGGCAGTTTTTTACCGTCTTTGTTCTGATGTCAGCTTATTAGTTGTGCTTGCTGATGTGCGGATTTTTTAACTTGAGGTATTCTAATGTTCAGTAACTATGGCAACATTTTGTTTGATTTTGAATGATGGTAGTCCTGTTCTAGCTATTAGAATTGTCCACTCCCTCCCCACATGGCAAACTGAGTTCTTGCCGGGGAGTGGAGCCTGTCACACGCAAATTCTTGAATCTGCCATCCTCATCGGTCACCTTCCATTGCTCCTCACTAATAAACTCGTTGTCTAGTTGTACAACCACATTCTTGTTGAATGACTCAACTTTGTTATGTGTTGGTTCTGTTGGAAGATTGCCTGTGATTCTCCGATGTTGCTATTGTCTGGTGGTGGAGCTGAGAGCCTGGTGTCAGCTGTTTCTATGTGTGTAACAAAGAAACAAATTTGTAGAAGAGGATATTACAGATCAACCTTTAGTATCTAAGTTCTTGAACAGTGGTTCTAAATATATCAGTTCAGTCCACTAAACCCTTGACAATTGGTAGCAGCATAGTTCAACTTGTTCACAGACCTAAGAAGGACAGCAATTATTACTTTCACTATCTGAGGCGAACTCACTGAATAGCTACTAAGCTACTATACGCGTAGTCCAGAATACAGCAAGCCATGATTTTTTTTTAAAAACTGACTCAACAAGCATATGAAAATCTTATGTCATGTATGTATGTCATGTATGTATGTATGTGTGTGTATGTATGTATGAATGTATGTACGTATGCATTTATGTTATGTATGTATGTATGCACGCATGTATGTATGTATGCATGTTGTATGTATGTATGTATGTATGTATGTATGTATGTATGTATGTATGCATGTGGGAGTGAGGACGCCCGTTGAGACAATCAGCGACCCATACCTGATATACCAGAGTCAAGGTTAGTGACCCTAGCTGACCAAGACCTTGTCCCACATCTCTGTGGTACCCCCAGTAACAGGCCTAACCTGGCTAACGAGGCAGGAATCGCCATAGTCCCCATGATGGTGGAGTCTGCTAAAGAAGCACTGCACACCCCCTGCTTTTTAGCTGTACTCTGGGACTGAAAAAATAGCCACCATAACCCGCTCCCACGCCGATACGATGCTGTGCCTCAACATCTCTACAGCATCGGGTGCAAAGAACAACAGCTCGCAGTTACAGGGAGTTCGTACAAGTATGTATGTGAGTTGGTGTGTTTTTTTTTCGCAACGTTTCACCTAAAAGATCGAAAGCAACATTTTTTTTTCTTTTGAGGGAGGAGACCCAAGGGCGCAGGTTGTTAGTCTTTGCCTGCGGTACAAATCTCCTGACGCCGGCCTGAAGGAAGACAAACAACAACAAAGAAGGACAATGTATATAAAACCTCATAAGCGGTCTTTCATTGCACTTTACTAGCTCTCAAGATACGACGCATTAAAGAGAACACCACCAACTACAGGGAGAATGTAACCGAAGTAGAAGAAGAAGAGGTTCCACAGCACCAGAGACTATTCGTCAGAGGAACTCTTCCAGATAATGCTCTGATGGATGAGACGAAAATGGAGCTAAAAATACAGGAAGAAGAATTCTGATTCAGCATGCAAGCTTGAAATCTTCAGCAGCCAACACAAAAACCCACCCCAGGAATCAGAATGCCTGTGCTTGTGCAGATTGTATTGCGCTAAAAATGTCAATTTTTAATGCCATTAATTATAATTACTATAATTTGTGACAATAGAATGTACGTTACCTTTCATAGCAGGTCAAATTTATAACGTCTGCTACAATATTTTTCTCTTTTTTTTTCCAAATTTTTGTAAATAGTTTTTAGAAGAAATCAATAAGTTTTCAGATTTATTTTTATGGACATTTAAATTTCAGGTTCGATCATAGAGTCTTTTTGTGATTTTAAAGAAACTAAAAATACTTAAACTGTGATCCGTTCTTTACTTATTTTGCTTTATGTTGGCTAATTTGTTTTGTGAAGAAGAACTTTATTTTACGGTAGAATTGGTCAAGTCCTTCATGGTCTTCATTAATTTTACTACACTGAGGCCGACATTTCTTATAAAGAGCTTCATTTAACTTGATGTTTGTTTAAAACCGAACTTGTGACAGTTGAAATGTTGTACAATGTTGAGAGTACACCGACATACAGCATACTACCTGTACGAAGGTAAGTTTTTGCTGTGCTTAAATGAATCAGAGGTCTTTTTGTTGGATGAGACAGGAATATCCATTACTTAGAGTTGTTAATGGACTTTTAGGTATCTTGTGAACTTAAGTGCAATTGTATAAATACTTATGCAATATAGTGTTCATTTATTGCAAGAGAATGGAGTAAAAATGCTAACAGCGAAGCAACCACGAAAGAGATGGAAGAACTTTTCATTTCAGCTTTGTGGAGATAGCTTGATCACATATTTGGTGATTGCGTTGTTCACTACAGCCTCGTTTTCCTGCAGTCTACGTTTTGTTGGACACGTCAAAAGTGTAAAGCTAATCTTGCTTTCTAATTGTGAGTTATATCCTGACATGGTCTGATCTGTTTGGTTTTGATTTGCTAAATAAAAGAAACAGTCTCTCTGTCAGTCTCGGACTTAAGGTCTTAAATATAATCCCGCCAGTCACTGGTTAAAATTCCCGTCTTCGGTAGAGCGGGTGCACTTCTCTGAGATTCTCATTTTACGAGAGGAAGTAGGTCACACCAGGCGAGGACCTACCCGACGTGCAGTGAAGAAAACTCTTCAAACTTTAAACACATTAGGTCTGATCTGATACATTACATATCAGTCGAAGTTCAGACAGAGACATCTGCATTTTGTGCTGGTCATATAGTCATAGCATAAATGCCTTTTAATTTTTCATTATTTCATCTGTGAATATTTCTAAATCTACCGCAATTTGGTAGCTTTGTGTTCTATTGTACGAGAGTATGGTTTAATCTACGGAGATAAAATAGCTCTTGTTACATAAAAAGGCACATGCTGATGATACAAGTTATGCGACAAATTTTCTAGAGAATCATTACAAAACACGATATAACAGCACGACATGTTATAATAGTATGTGGAAGTTTTGGACATAGAAAATTCGGTAAGTCATTTTGGAATATAAAAGTTGGGTAAAATCTAGGTTAAAATATGACGGATATTATTTTCAAGTATTCAAAAATGTTATTGATTTTTGTATGTCTTATATTTAGAACTATGATTACAAATTTATTATATCATGAAATAAAAGAAACGACAGGCAAGAGTTTTGCAGAGTTATCTTACATCTTACACCATTCCCTAGCCGTTAAAAGTCACATAGGGTTCGCCAAGCTTTCCTGTTTTCAGTGAGCTCTTCAACCTCATCAAAGGATTTTATGCCTACTAATTTGGCCTCTCTTAACAATATCCTCTTTAGATTCTCAAGCGGTCGACCTCTTTTTCTTAGGCCTGTTGTGTTCCACTTGATAGTTTGTTTTAGGATTCTCTGACTGTTATGCAGATCTATAGATGTTACTAATACTCTTTTTATTTAATTAATTAGAGCCTGCTGTGTTCCTTTTTCACCCATAGACAATTGCTTGAAGATCAGTGCAAAAAATATAAACTAGGAAAAAAGTAGGAACAGCTTTATTACTTAACAAGCACACAGTTGTGACGTTTCAGCGTGAGCGTTAATCATACAAAACACAGGGATAAGAAATAGAGGGAGAAGATAAAGTATAAATTCGAATGATTGCTATGTAAAAAATATGAATGGAAAAAATAATTAGAATGAAATAAAATAAAATAACATGAATGGAGCACTTAGGTGTGACTTGTACACAGCTGTGGCTTGTAAGAGGCTGTGTTCAGAAATGCATAAAATGGAATGTAAAGAATATTTAAATGGAGACTTGTGATGTGTGATATGTAGGTCGTAAACGAGGATTGGGGGGGGGGGGGGGGGGGGGGAGTGGAGATGGGAGAGAGAGTGATACAATGGTAATCTAGTCGGGAGAAGGTGGAATAGGTGATTATAGTTGGGTTGTAATATTATGCTGTGAGGAGTTTCTAAAATATATGTTACAAGTGAGAAGGAAGTGGAACTTAGTTCAGAGAGACTGTGATTGTGGAAGAGGGGAATGTTAGGCGTAGCCGAATATCGAGTTAAAAACACGTGGTTCCAGCATCCCATATTCCTGAATGTAGCTTTTCTCAAGCACTAGGCGACGGCTTCTATCATTAGCCTGACATTGTTTGATGGCTGGTACCAGAAAGTCAGAGTTGCCTCTGTGGTTTGTGCCATTGAAATGATTAAGGACTGGTTTCGAAGCATGCTGGGTGATATTATACATATGTTTCTGCATGCAGTCCCCTAATCTGAGACTAGTTTCACCAATATAAGTTATTCTGCATCTTTTGCATACAGTGGTATATATCACATTACGGGACTCGCATGTGAATTCCTCATCGAGAGTAAGGACACTTTGGAAAAGTTGATTGTTTTCGTTTCTCAGCCTACAGGGCAGGTAACACAGCGAGAGCGGTTACATTTTCTGATGCCAGCATAGACAAGGTTCCGCTTCAGGTGGCTGTGGACGAGGATGTCTTTAAGATTTGCTTGCCGTTTGTATGCTAATAGGGGTCGATGAGAGAAGATGTCGAGCGTATCAGGGTCGAGCTGGATTAGTGGCAGACGGCGATATAAAGAATTTTCTTAACCATCTGACCATGTGGGTAGAAAGGAAGTACTAATTTGACTCTGTCGGATGAGGTTACCGATTTTTTTTTCTTCTAAATGCTTCTTCACGGCTCACTAGTTGGATACGGTTGAATGCTTTCCGGGGACATTTTCTAGGTAGTGGTGATGACGGAAATATTCTAATAACTTGTTGGACTGATCTATAAAGTCCAAGTTATCCAGACACAGACGGCTAAGACGGAGGAGTTGGGAGTATGGGAAGGGGTTATTACAAGTTTCAGGATGGAAGGAGGTGTGAAGTAAATACACGTGGCTGTCAGTGGGTTTGTAAAATACAGACGTGACAAAACTATATGTTACAACACATATTTTGATTCCTAAAAAACTGACAGACTTGTAGGAAATTTCATAAGTGAATTTGATATTCTTATTAAGCGAGTTGGCGAATTTAATCAAAATTTTAGCTCGTCCTTTGGCATACTGGTGATTTCAATGCCATCATGCAGCATGCTTGTATATGGACTTTATGGAAATCAAATTATGGGAAACCTACACTGGCAGATCCCAGAATTCTATAAAAGGTACATCGATGAGTGCTTAATTAATTTTGTTTTATTTTATTATAATTATTTTTTCCCATTCATATTTTTTACATAGCATTCAGGTAAATTTATACTTTATCTTCTACCTCTATTTCTTCGTCCTGTGTATTTATGTATGATTAAAGCTCACGCCGAAACGTCACAACTGTGTGCTCGTTAAATAATAAAGCTCTTCCTACTTTTTTCCTAGTTTATACCTTTTGGCATCACAGCTTTACTGCAGTGGCTTCGTGTATAGTTATATACTTATACATTAATTATTCAGTGGAAAATGTAAACATTCAGAAAAATCCAAGCATATTTATTAAGGAAGGAAATGATTTGGGTCAATACTGCATTTAATAATTTATTTATTTTCTTGTACACGTGTGTCCGTCATACGCGTTAGATGTGATCTAGAGCTGGATGATCGAATGTGTCAACACTCAGTGTTGAGAGTAACGACAGTTCAGCACACGGCGGTATCCAGACAAGCCAATACTTCACGCTGACTTTGAACCAGACAAGCCAATACTTCACGCTGACTTTGAACCAGACAAGCCAATACTTCACGCTGACTTTGAACCAGACAAGCCAATACTTCACGCTGACTTTGAACCAGACAAGCCAATACTTCACGCTGACTTTGAACCAGACAAGCCAATACTTCACGCTGACTTTGAACCAGACAAGCCAATGCTTCACGCTGACTTTGAACCAGACAAGCCAATACTTCACGCTGACTTTGAACGCGAATCTCAGGAGAGATCTCTGCACCAAAGAACAGGTCCAAGCACAAGTCCAGTTCCAAGATCTCACATATACACCCTCCGTGTCTAATCAGTTTCTCAGCACTCATGTACACAGATAAAGACCTCCAATGCTTCCATACGTCCATCCTATAGCTTTCACAAAGATGTCCTCTCTCCAAAAAGCCCCTCAAAAATCCCTCTCTTTGCCAAGTTAAAAACTACTCATTCGCATGACCAAATGACCAGAGTTCAAATAGGCACTTGTTTAAACGCGTTGTAAGACACAGTATATTTATTATTGCTTCGGTTATTTGTTAATGTGAATCCTCTTAGTAAACCTTCAAAAGATTAGCGACTATCACTTATACCTCCAAAGCTAAATACCGCGTAGCCCAATAAAAATTAAGTAAAACTTGAGCAAGCACTCTGAAAGACATAAAATATTTAATATTAAGTATCACATAACCTCTATCACAAAATGTAATACGGAATAATCAGTGCACGTTTACTTTATGACGTGCGGTAACCACCTCACAACAAGCGAGAAACATTTATTAGTCCATTATTTCCCTTACCGCGATTGTTACTCTCTGTTTTAGGTTTTGGCAAATATTTTAGGGGAGTTACAGTAGACTCTCCGTGAACAGAAATTCAGCAGCCGGCAAAAACTTAGGTTGAAACTTTTATTGACTACCATTTAACTAAAATTACACACTGCATTCAAAAAGCTATTTTTATAATTAAAAAAATGTTTTACATTAAGTTAAGTCTGTCTTTACTTGTCTTTTAATTCATGTATTTCAATATTAACATGAAGTCAAAACAGAGCTTATGGCATGATATAATATGGGGTATAGTATTAGACTTATTTAGGATCTGCCAAGCCTCTATGAGTGCCAGTTAACTGAATCTTCTTTGTGTGTGTGTGTGTGTGAGAGAGAGAGAGAGAGAGAGAGAGAGAGAGACAGACAGAGAGAGAGAGAGTTCTTGTGACAAAAGATCAAGAATAGACAGCAGTGGAGACGTGTCTTGTCTGCATCAATGAGTATCAATAGCTCTGAAAGCCACTGAATTCAGCTGCTGCATGACTCAGATAGAGAAACGTTGAAAGAAATCGGGAAAGATATCGCTGCTGAATAAGACTGACCCCCAGTAAACTTAATAGTTCATTTTGTTTTTCTTATCTTAATGAAAGTTTTGTTTCTAATACGTGTGCAGGTTTCCATGTTAATTTTTTTCCTCGAGGATTTCTTTGCAGTTAGAATAAAGGATTGTTGTCAACAATATGCCGACAAATACACAAGACAATGACGTCCTGCCAGTCAATAAACATACAGGCACATACACAGTGACAAACATCTACACACAAACACACAATAACAAACATCTACACATAATGACAACATCTATAGACAAACACACAAAAACAAACACCTACACACAAACATACAATGACAAACATCTACACACAAACACACAATGACAAACATCTACACACAAACACAGTGACAAACATCTGCACACAAACACACGATGGCTAACACCTACACAAACATCTACATACAAACAGCTACACTCAAACAAACTCTAACAAACACATACACATCTACACATAAACACACTCTGACAAACATACACACACCTATACACAAACATATACACACAAACACACACTTGTAAATATCTACACACAAGCATCTAAATACGAACACCTACATTCAAACACACTTTAACAAACACATATACAACTACACATAATCACACACTGAAAAACACACGCAGAAACACACTGACAAACATCTACAGATAAACACACACATAACCCAACAAACTTATAACTAACTAAAAGGAAATTTTAGATCTTCCGCCCTGCTTCTTCCTACCCCGTATGTAAACATAGATGAAATGAGATATCACAGACAAAGATGAAATGAGACATCACAGACAAAGATGAAATAAGGCATCACAGACATACATGAAATGAGACATCACAGACAAAGATGAAATGAGGCATCACAGACAAAGATGAAATGAGACATCACAGACAAAGATGAAATAAGACATCACAGACAAAGATGAAATAAGACATCACAGACAAAGATAAAATGAGACATCACAGACAAAGATGAAATAAGACATCACAGACAAAGATGAAATGAGACATCACAGACAAAGGTGAAATGAGACATCACAGACAAAGATGAAATGAGACATCACTGACAAAGATGAAATAAGACATCACAGACAAAGATAAAATGAGACATCACAGACAAAGATGAAATAAGACATCACAGACAAAGATGAAATGAGACATAACAGACATATTTATACATACTTAAACAGACATTTATTTCTTTCCAAAAATCATCAGCACCATCCCACCCCCTCCTCATTTTCTCGCCCCTTAATGACGTTGTCCTGTGTTTGTGTAAGGCCGTGAGGAGGCAGGTAAAAACCCAGGGTAAGGTACTTCCAAGGACCCATGATAAGATACTACTCAGGACTCAGGGTAAGGTACTACCCAGGACTCAGGGTAAGGTACTACTCAGGACCCAGGGTAAGGTAATACCCAGGACAAGGTAATACCCAGGACTCAGGGTAAGGTACTACCCAGGACCCAGGGTAAGGTACTACCCAGGACCCAGGGTAAGGTACTACCCAGGACCCAGGGTAAGGTACTACCCAGGACTCAGGGTAAAGTATTACCCAGGACCCAGGGTAAGGTACTACCCAGGACTCAGGGTAAGGTATTACCCAGGACTGAGGGTAAGGTACTACCCAGGACTCAGAGTAAGGTACTACCCAGGACTCAGGGTAAGGTACTACCCAGGACTCAGGGTAAGGTACTACCCAGGACTCAGGGTAAGGTACTACCCAGGACTCAGAGTAAGGTACTACTCAGGACCCGGGGTAAGGTAATACCCAGGACCAAGGGTAAGATACTACCCAGGACCCAGGATAAGGTACTACCCAGGACCATGGGTAAGATACTACACAGGACTCAGGGTAAGGTACTACCCAGAACCCGGGGTAAGGTACTACCCAGGACCAAGGGTAAGGTACTACCTAGGACTCGGTACTACCCAGGACCAAGGGTAAGAAAAGTTACGAAAAGCAACTCTCATATACGTACCTATGTTATTTTTATGTAATTATTTTTTCTTTCTTTTATGCGGTTAAGTTTTGTGGTGATTATAAATCAGCATTTCTTACTCCTTTCTCCTGTCAGTTACATCACTAAAGTTCAACTGATGGGCTGAAGATTTAAATATACGGGCCTATTTTGTCTGCGGAAACTAGAAACTAAAAAAAATAAAAAGTAGGGGAGGGGGTGGGGAATGGAGATAGGGTCGTCGATCCTCCTGAACAACCAGACAGGATTATAACCCTAGACTTCTTCTCCACTTCTTGTCGAACCTATGTATGTGTATAATCCCAGTCGATTAGAGTGAGTACCCTAACTTGTTACTTTCTCTTATAATGTTATTTTTATCTGAAACATCCTTTCTGCACAAATTCCTCACAAATCTCCTAAATGCCTCCTCATTTCGCTTGCTACACACATAAAACGTCAGTTCCTTGCCTTGTCTGAGTCTAGTCCATAACAAATAACTTCATGACATAAACATCCGCTTCTCAATGTTGCCATAACAACGTGACAATTTCCTGTTGACGTAAGTTTTCTACAAGTGGGAAAACAAACAGACTATCCCTACGGCAAAGTAACAGAACACAGTGTTCTATCGTTAGACCTGGAAAAGAAAATTAATAAACAAAGCAAGAGAAAGAACAATTTACAAGATAATTACGTGGGACTACGAAGTTTGTTAATGCGCTTTTCTCTCTTGGCTAGACAGTTGCTCGTCCTACCGGAGTCCGTAGCTCAAGTGCCAGGTAAATTATTCCATGCCAGTGACGTCAAAATGGAAATTCCCGCAAACCTATTTTGTAATAACTCCTAAACAAAAACAAATTTCCGATCTTACCTGTTCGTCCGTTACTGATTCAGATGTACGTGGCACATGATTTTGTGTTTTCTATAAAAATATTAAGGTATTTTACGTATTAAAATATAGAAGAATTAACGTTATAAACATTAAGAAATTATAAGCATGCTACTGTATCTTACTAAAGAACTGAGTATCTTAAGTAGTCTATTTACATCATACTTTGTTAAAATACTTCCATGTTCGATCAAAACTTGTTAACCTGACACATAGATTCTCTTAAATTCCCGTTTTGAATTTTCGTATTTCTCCTTCATATTTCTCCTTCATATTTCTCCTTCACAAAGTTTAAAGCTCAAACTTTTAACTTTACTTTCTCACTGTTATATCAGGTTGGGGCACGCCTGGCTCTTATTTTCAGTTTCAGTTTACATTTTTCTTTCCGCCATTTTAGTTTATCCTTCTCTGTTCCACACTAAGACGCTCTGGTTAACGTCCTTCGCCTTCTCTCTAGCGTCCGACGTAAGCAGATAAAAATAGAAGTTAATAAAGACTGTAACAAGTAAACCACATTGAAGGATAAATGCTGTGTAGTCGTAAATATTTTAGGTAGAGCAAAGATGAACAAGACGGTAGGCAGAGGAGTGCAGAGAGATAATACAACAAGAAGCCTAAATTGACAACATTATAGAAAAATCAAGAACTGAATGATCGAAATTGAGCACATCTATTGATAAAATATATGCGGGTGTGGTGTTTGTATATTCCATAATGTGTGTGAGAGAGATAGAGGTGTGTGTAAGAGAGAGAGAGAGAGATAGAGGTGTGTGTAAGAGAGAGAGAGAGAGATAGAGGTGTGTGTAAGAGAGAGAGAGAGAGAGATAGAGGTGTGTGTAAGAGAGAGAGAGAGATAGAGGTGTGTGTAAGAGAGAGAGAGGTGTGTGTAAGAGAGAGAGAGAGGTGTGTGTAAGAGAGAGAGAGGTGTGCGTAAGAGAGAGAGATAGAGGTGTGTGTAAGAGAGAGAGGTGTGTGTGAGAGAGAGAGGTGTGTGTAAGAGAGAGAGAGAGAGGTGTGCGTAAGAGAGAGAGATAGAGGTGTGTGTAAGAGAGAGAAGGACAGAGGTGTGTGTAAGAGAGAGAGAGGTGTGTGTAAGAGAGAGAGAGGTGTGTGTAAGAGAGAGAGAGGTGTGTGTAAGAGAGAGAGAGGTGTGCGTAAGAGAGAGAGAGATAGAGATGTGTGTAAGAGAGAGAGAGGTGTGTGTGAGAGAGAGAGAGAGTGTGTGTAAGAGAGAGAGGTGTGGGTAAGAGTGAGAGAGATAGAGGTGTGTGTAAGAGAGAGAGAGATAGAGGTGTGTGTAAGAGAGAGGTGTGTGTAAGAGAGAGAGAGAGGTGTGTGTAAGAGAGAGAGAGGTGTGCGTAAGAGAGAGAGATAGAGGTGTGTGTAGAGAGAGAGAGGTGTGTGTAAGAGAGAGAGAGGTGTGCGTAAGAGAGAGAGAGATAGAGATGTGTGTAAGAGAGAGAGAGGTGTGTGTGAGAGAGAGAGAGAGGTGTGTAAGAGAGAGAGAGGTGTGGGTAAGAGTGAGAGAGATAGAGGTGTGTGTAAGAGAGAGAGAGATAGAGGTGTGTGTAAGAGAGAGAGGTGTGTGTAAGAGAGAGAGAGGTGTGTGTAAGAGAGAGAGAGGTGTGCGTAAGAGAGAGAGATAGAGGTGTGTGTAAGAGAGAGAGGTGTGTGTGAGAGAGAGAGGTGTGTGTAAGAGAGAGAGGTGTGTGTAAGAGAGAGAGATAGAGGTGTGTGTGTGAGAGAGAGAGGTGTGTGTAAGAGAGAGAGGTGTGCGTAAGAGAGAGAGAGATAGAGGTGTGTGTAAGAGAGAGAGGTGTGTGTGAGAGAGAGAGAGAGGTGTGTGTAAGAGAGAGAGAAGTGTGTGTAAGAGAGAGAGAGGTTGGTGTAAGAGAGAAAGAGAGAGAGAGAGAGGTGTGTGTAAGAGAGAGAGATAAAGTGTATGTGTCCGAGAGAGAAAGTGTATGAGAGAGAGAGAGAGAGTGAGTGAGAAAGTGTGTGCATGAGAGAGAGAATGTGTGAGTGTGTGAGAAAGTGTGTGTATATGTGGGAGAGAAAGTGTGTGCGTCCGAGAGAGAAAAAGAAAGAGAAAAACGTGAATGTGGGAGCGAGAAAGTGTGTGTGAGAGAGAGAGAAAGTGTGCATATGTGTTAGAACGAAAAGGTGAGTGTGTATGTGAGAGAGAGAGAGAAGTGTGTGCATCCGAGAGTGAGTGTATGAGAGAGAGAGAGAGAAAGAAAGAGAAAAGCGTGTGTATGAGAGAGACAAAATGTGTGTCTGTGTGAGAGAGAAAGTGTACGTTTATGTGTGTGTTGTGAGAGAGAGAGAGGAGAATGTATCTGTGTGACACAGGGAGAGAGAGACGGTTTACAAAGCATTTTCTGCTATAAGTTTCTGCTGCACGTGACTTTGTTAACCCTTTCACTTCAAAACAACACAGGCGGTTGTGGCAGATCATGTACACCTAGGAGAATCAATGCTTAGAGCGATATTTAGTCGAAATATGAAAAGTAGTACGACTCACCCCATTTTGTTTTAAATATGATGAGCAATTTCCTTCCTGTTTCTTTGAGTCAAAAATTTGTTATGAACAAAATTTTTTGGCAGTGTATGAAAATTCATAATGAAGTGAAAGAGTTAATATACATGTTTTTTCCTGTTGTTTTATTGTTTTGTTTACCAGGTGTACAGCTATGGGAACGATGGTTTGGTTGGACGGTGAAACATTACAGCCCGATAAAAGCAAGCATAAGTACAGTGAATACCCGCTATACGACACAGTAAGTCTTTAATCTTGGACATGTTGTCTTTTCACTGATTACTTGCTGTGCGAAATGCATTTAGTTAGACAGGTATTATTTGTCACATTTTACAACCGTCCATTTAATGCTCAAATGCTATAATGACCTAGAAATGTGAATGCACTAACACCTCACATGCAAATGCCACGGGACATAGGCTTATGTACCATTTTATGACGTACTAGCAAATCTAAAACATCACATGGATATACTGTCCGGGACATCCCGGCGATGTTGGCAGTAGAAAGCTGATTAACTTCCAGCCTGGGATAACCCACAAGGAGACATCAGACTGGGCAGACACAACATACCAGTCTTTCCAGCAGCAAACAAAACATACCAGTCTTTCCAGCAGCAAACAAAACATACCAGTCTTTCCAGCAGCAAACACAAGAATTAGCGGGGAAAAAAAACTTTCCAAGGAAGTACATAGCACGTCGCCTCAGTGAAGTATAAACTTGGAAAAAAAAGTAGGAACAGCTGCATTAATTAACGAGTACACAGTTGTGACGTTTCGATGTGAACCTGAATTATACAAAAACATACATGACGAACCATACTAGAGTTCAGTAAAACACTACAGGAAACAGCAAAAGAGGTGCTGGGATATCGGAAAAGGAGAAAAGAGGAATGGATAAGCAAGACCACATGGGAAAAGAGAGAGCAAAGAAAAGAAATCAAGAAAAAATTACTGAACACCAAATCACAACGGCTTAAAGAACGAGTTTTAAGTAATTATGCACAAAAAGACAAAGAATGAAGGAATCATGCCGTCAAGATAAACGTCAATATTATGACAACTTAGCAGAAACAGCAGAGAAAGCAGCATATACAAATGACATGAAAACCATATATAAAATCACAAAGCAGATGACAGGTAACTTCAACACAAGATGTGAAAGTGCAATAAGAACACAAAATGGACAACTGGTCAGTGGAGAAAGAGAAAAAATTGAAAGATGGAGGGAACACTTTAACACCCTACTAAACAGAACACACGCAGCACAAACAATAGACATATCTGAAGCAAAAACGGAACTAAACATCAATACAGGACCAATAGCAATAAAATGAAATAAAGGAGGCGATAAAGAAGCTAAAATCAGACAGGGCAGCAGGTGAAGATGAAGTGACTGCTGAGATGTTGAAAGCAGAAGAAACAGAAACACCAAAACAACTTTGCCGGATATTACAACAAATTTGGGATTTAGAAAAAGCTCCAGAGGAGTGGAAAACTGGGCTTATAGTAAAACTACCAAAGAAGGGTGACCTCAGAGATTGCGGGAACTGGGGAGGCATTACCCTACTACCACTCACCAGTAAAGTATTTTGCAGAATAATCATGAACAGAATTGTAAGAGAGAGAGATAAAGTGTATGTGTCCGAGAGAGAAAGTGTATGAGAGAGAGAGAGAGTGAGTGAGAAAGTGTGTGCATGAGAGAGAGAATGTGTGAGTGTGTGAGAAAGTGTGTGTATATGTGGGAGAGAAAGTGTGTGCGTCCGAGAGAGAAAAAGAAAGAGAAAAACGTGAATGTGGGAGCGAGAAAGTGTGTGTGAGAGAGAGAGAAAGTGTGCATATGTGTTAGAACGAAAAGGTGAGTGTGTATGTGAGAGAGAGAAGTGCGTGCATCCGAGAGTGAGTGTATGAGAGAGAGAGAGAGAGAAAGAAAGAGAAAAGCGTGTGTGTGAGAGAGACAAAATGTGTGTCTGTGTGTGAGAGAGAAAGTGTACGTTTATGTGTGTGTGTGTGAGAGAGAGAGAGAGAGAATGTATCTGTGTGACACAGGGAGAGAGAGACGGTTTACAAAGCATTTTCTGCTATAAGTTTCTGCTGCACGTGACTTTGTTAACCCTTTCACTTCAAAACAACACAGGCGGTTGTGGCAGATCATGTACACCTACGAGAATCAATGCTTAGAGCGATATTTAGTCGAAATATGAAAAGTAGTACGACCCACCCCATTTTGTTTTAAATATGAAGAGTAATTTCCTTCCTGTTTCTTTGAGTCAAAAATTTGTTATGAACAAAATTTTTTGGCAGTGTATGAAAATTCATAATGAAGTGAAAGAGTTAATCTAAACATATACATGTTTTTTCCTGTTGTTTTATTGTTTTGTTTACCAGGTGTACAGCTATGGGAACGATGGTTTGGTTGGACGGTGAAACATTACAGCCCGATAAAAGCAAGCATAAGTACAATGAGTACCCGCTATACGACACAGTAAGTCTTTAATCTTGGACATGTTGTCTTTTCACTGATTACTTGCTGTGCGAAATGCATTTAGTTAGACAGGTATTATTTGTCACATTTTACAACCGTCCATTTAATGCTCAAATGCTATAATGACCTAGAAATGTGAATGCACTAACACCTCACATGCAAATGCCACGGGACATAGGCTTATGTACCATTTTATGACGTACTAGCAAATCTAAAACATCACATGGATATACTGTCCGGGACATCCCGGCGATGTTGGCAGTAGAAAGCTGATTAACTTCCAGCCTGGGATAACCCACAAGGAGACATCAGACTGGGCAGACACAACATACCAGTCTTTCCAGCAGCAAACAAAACATACCAGTCTTTCCAGCAGCAAACAAAACATACCAGTCTTTCCAGCAGCAAACACAAGAATTAGCGGGGAAAAAAAAACTTTCCAAGGAAGTACATAGCACGTCGCCTCAGTGAAGTATAAACTTGGAAAAAAAAGTAGGAACAGCTGCATTAATTAACGAGTACACAGTTGTGACGTTTCGATGTGAACCTGAATTATACAAAAACATACATGACGAACCATACTAGAGTTCAGTAAAACACTACAGGAAACAGCAAAAGAGGTGCTGGGATATCGGAAAAGGAGAAAAGAGGAATGGATAAGCAAGACCACATGGGAAAAGAGAGAGCAAAGAAAAGAAATCAAGAAAAAATTACTGAACACCAAATCACAACGGCTTAAAGAACGAGTTTTAAGTAATTATGCACAAAAAGACAAAGAAGTGAAGGAATCATGCCGTCAAGATAAACGTCAATATTATGACAACTTAGCAGAAACAGCAGAGAAAGCAGCATATACAAATGACATGAAAACCATATATAAAATCACAAAGCAGATGACAGGTAACTTCAACACAAGATGTGAAAGTGCAATAAGAACACAAAATGGACAACTGGTCAGTGGAGAAAGAGAAAAAATTGAAAGATGGAGGGAACACTTTAACACCCTACTAAACAGAACACACGCAGCACAAACAATAGACATATCTGAAGCAAAAACGGAACTAAACATCAATACAGGACCAATAGCAATAAAATGAAATAAAGGAGGCGATAAAGAAGCTAAAATCAGACAGGGCAGCAGGTGAAGATGAAGTGACTGCTGAGATGTTGAAAGCAGAAGAAACAGAAACACCAAAACAACTTTGCCGGATATTACAACAAATTTGGGATTTAGAAAAAGCTCCAGAGGAGTGGAAAACTGGGCTTATAGTAAAACTACCAAAGAAGGGTGACCTCAGAGATTGCGGGAACTGGGGAGGCATTACCCTACTACCACTCACCAGTAAAGTATTTTGCAGAATAATCATGAACAGAATTGTACCAACACTTGAGGAAAAACTTCGGAAAGAGCAGGCAGGATTTAGGAAAGGAAGATCATGCATAGACCACATATTTGTACTTAGACAAATATTAGAACAGGCAAATGAGTGGCATAGCACAACATATGCATTATTCATAGATTTTGAGAAAGCCTTTGACAGTGTCAACAGAGATGCACTGTGGAAAATCCTAAGATGGCATGGCCTCCCTCATAAAATAGTTAATGTAATCAAAGCCCTATACGAGGGTTTTCAGTGCAAAGTTATCTGTGGAGAACATCCCTCCAGCAGCTTTAGGGTACAAACAGGAGTGAAACAGGGATGTGTACTATCACCAACATTATTTATCTTGACAGTAGACTGGTTAATGAAGGAGGCAACATCAGACAAACGCAGAGGATTACAATGGACCCTTGACACAGTGCTGGAGGACCTTGACTTTGCGGACGACATTTGTCTATTATCAAGCAGTCACAAAGATATGCAAGATAAAATAAACAAGCTAACTCAGAATGCAAACAACATAGGACTAAAGATCAACGTAGGAAAGACAAAGTTAATGAAGCAAAATGTGAACAACAGAAATGTACTCAGAGTAGATAGCAAGTTAGTGGAGGAGGTCAACGAATTTGTATACCTTGGCAGCAGAGTAGTAGAAAATGGAGACAGCACAGAGGACATCAACAGCAGACTTACTAGAGCAAACCAGGCTTTTGCAATGCTGCAGACTATATGGAAATCAAAAAAACTAAGCATATATATGAAAATCAGGATATTTAAGAGTATTGTTCTAAGTGTACTACTCTATGGAAGTGAATGCTGGAAAATCACCAAAACTATAGAAAACAAGTTAAATTCTTTCCAGACTAAATGTTTACGAAGAATTAGAAAACTATTTTGGCCAAACACCATAAGAAATAACATCTTATTGGCAGAAATGCAGATGAAGCCACTGACAACAATTATTGAGGAAAGACGCTGGCGATGGTTGGGACATGTGCTCCGAATGACTGACAACTCACTACCAAAAATAGCACTAAGATGGACACCACAGGGGAACAGAAGTAAGGGTAGACCAAAAGAGACATGGAGAAGAACAACAGAAAGGATGTTGAGCAATAGAGGGCTCACCTGGGCAAGAGCAGAAAAAAAGGCGAAGGACAGGCATTTGTGGAAAACCCTTGCAGAAGCCCCATGTGCCCTGGGCACTTAAGGTTCAGAGAGAGAGAGAGAGAGAGAGAGAGAGAGATACATGACGAAGAGAGAGAGAGAGAGAGGGTAAAATATAAATTCACATTTATGCTAAGTAAAAAGTAGGAATATAAAAAATTACAATAAAATAAAATGAATGGAGCACTTAGTTGTGACTTGTAAGAAGTTGTGGCTTGTAAGAAGGTATGTTCAGAAGTGCACATGGTAGGGTGTAGAGAATGTTTAAATGGAAACTTCTGATGTGTGATAAGTGGGTGGTAAATAAGGAGAGGGGGCGAGCCCGACAGTGGAAGGAGAGAGAGTGATATAATGGTAATTTAGCCGAGAAAGGGTGGAATAGATGATTATAGTTGGGGTAGAGGGATTGTAATCTGATGCTGTGAGGAGATTCTGAACTATGTGTTACAAGTGAGAAAGGAATGGAACTTAGTGCAGAGGGACTATGGAAGCGGGGAATATTAGGTGTAGCTGAATAGCGAGTTCAAACCTTGTGGTTCCAGCGTCACATATTCCTAAATGTAGTGGTTCTCAAGGGCTAGACGACTTCTATCGTCAGCGTGACATTGTTTGATGGCTGTAACAAGAAAATCAGATTTGCCGCTGTGGTTGGCGTCATTGAAATTATTAGGGACCGGCTTCGAAGCATGCTAGGTGATATCGTACAGATGTTTCTGCATGCTGTCCCCTAATCTGAAACCAGTTTCACCAATATAAGTTATCCTGCATCTTTTTTCACACGATGGCATATATCACATTACGGGACTCGCATGTGAATCCCTCAGGAAGAGTGAGGATAGATTTGGGAAAGGTGATTTTTTTCGCTTCTCAAGCTACAGGCCAGGTAACACAGCGAGGGCGGTTACGTTTTCTGGTGCCAACACAGGTAAAATTCCGTTTCAGGTGACTATGGACGAGGATGTCCTTAAGATTTGGTTCTCGTTTGCACGTTAATGGGGGTAGATCAGAGACAATGTTGCGAGTGTCGGGGTTGAGTTGGATTAGTGGCAGACGGCAATAAAGAATTTTCGTAACCGTCTAACCATGCGGGTGAAAAGGAAGTACTAATTTAACTCTGTTGGATGGTGTAACAGATTTCTTTTAATGCCTCGTCGTGGCTCACTTTTTGGATACGGTTGAATGCTTTCCGAAGGACATTTTCTGGGTAGTGGGGATGAGGGAAAAATTCTAATAATTTGTTGGACTGATCTATAAAGTCCAATTTACATAGGTGACCAAGACGGAGGAGTTGGGAGTATGGGATGGAGTTTTTACAAGTTTCAGGGTGGGAGGTGTAAAGTAAATAGGTGTGGCTGTAGGTGGGCTTGTAAAATACAGCCTGTTTGTGCCAATAGATATTTTGATGTCTAAAAAGTTGACAGATTTGTCAGAAATTTCATAAGTGAATTTGATGTTCTTATTAATCAAGTTGTCAAATTCAATAACAAATTTTTAGCTCGTCCTTCGGTATACTGGTGATTTCAATGCCGTCATCAATGTACCTTTTATAGAATTCTGGAAGTCTGTCAGTGTAGGTTTCCCATAATTTGACTTCCAGAAAGTTCACAAAGAAGCATGCTGCATGATGCCACTGGAGTGCTAAGAGTCCATCCTTATGGGGGACAGAAGTGTAAAGATAGCAAAACAATGAATTACATAACCACGCCCGCCTCAAAGAATTACATAACCACGCCCGCGTCAGTGAATTACATAACCACGCCCGCCTCAGTTAATTACATAACCACGCCCACCTCGGTTAATTACATGTCTTCAGATGAAGTCGAAGAAAATCCCAGGTGTGGTCTAGAACACGAGCGATGTACAACCAACACAATGTTGGTGTATTATCAGCCAAAACATTCAAGGACATTCTAACGTCGATTGCAGAACACTTATGGGCATGTCCTGAGTGTAATAAAGCAGCTCCCATAGACCAGCAACACAGCTAGATCGTAGCCAGTATCCAGTATCCAGTAAGAGCATAAACTAGTAGAGCCTACCTGGTCCAGTGATTAGCTCCCTTGTTTCTTATGACGATGGATAGTGGATCGTGCTGACTGCAGGGTGCCACAGTCGACCCAGATGTAAGAATAGATGATTTTGACCTTCTAGAGCAGCGTTTCCCAACTTTTTTTTTTTTTGGATCATGCACTAACTCAACACCTCAAAGATTTAATGTTCGCTTCCCCCCCCCCCCCCCCAACGTCCGTAGCTCCCCTCCCCTCTCACTCCGTCTACAGAATAATAGTCAACCAAGTTCTGGAAAAGTATGATATTGTCTAATTTCCCCCTTAAAATATTCAAATTGCCGGCCAGGGGGACGTACGTCCCATGTTGGGAAACACTGCTCTAGAGATACAAAAGAAAGTGAGGTCAAATATTATACTGGCCACACCACTCGCCGGTGACAAAACGGACACTAAATAAGGGCAAAAAAATCCTCTTCTATTACAAGGACATATATGTCTCACTGGCCTGCTACAGGGTTCCTAAAACCTGCTCTAAACATAGAGATGTGCATATATTAAACAAATATAAAGTGAATTATATTAATATTAATGACCATATGCCAGAACCTATGTCTTTTCTATCACTCGGGCCTTACAATTAACAGTTTAGTTGCCAGGAAGGTTTGTTTATGGAAGTGAAATCCTGGCCAACCAGCGACACTCTTAGTAGCTGCTTCTTTCTTGCTTTTCGCGACACGTAGTTTAGTTTTCTCTTCCTTTCTTTTCGTTCTGTTAACGTTAACTGTGAGCGTGTCTTTACTGAATACGTCTACGTTTACAAATTTTTAAAAAGTCATCTATTAATTATGACAGATTTACTACAGGAGCTTCGTGTATTTTATCTGTTGTTATAAACGTACTCGTATATCATCATCATCATCATCATCATCAGGTGCCATGTCGACTGGCGTTGGCTATTATGCTTCTCCAGAGTACACGATCCTTCATGCAGGCCATCAGTTCAGTTGGTGATCTCCTCTCACACCATCCCGTCAGACTGTCCAGTATCATTTCTCTTGGTCTTCCTCTTGATCTTCTTCCTTCTATTTTTCCTGTTGTTATAATATTTTAAATGTCCCCTCTTCTCATTGCATGTCCTATGAAAATACATTTTTGACAAGATTTTTTTGTCTCTTCAGCTCGTATATACAAAAGCTTATTTATAGTGTTTATCGTTCGCACATTAGCACTGGGTGAATGTGGGGCAGAAAAGTACACGTAATTACTGAGATAAAAGCCTGTTACGTGCAACGAAACAGAAAGGAGCACAGAGTATTACTGTGTGTGGATGTGAGGCCAGCAACCCAGACTGAAAAGTTAGAAACTGGTTTATCTCTTGCCTGGTCCTGAAAGCGACGAGAAAGAATAATGTAGAAAATGAGCATACAATTGCACAATGAGTGTCAAAATTTTCACTATAAATATCAGCATGCAGTGCGCCATGAATGTCAAATCTTTCACTATAAATATGAAATATGTCATAATGAGTGTCAGATCTGTTCCCAGTGTTGTTCCTCAGAAGTGTATTTTCCATTAACGCTATTTGAAATCACACACTAATTTTTGGAACAGCCTACAAGTTGTCCATCAAGTGAGCAGTCTGAGAGTCCTACGCCAAGTGAGCAGTCTGAGAGTCCTACGCCAAGTGAGCAGTCTGAGAGTCCTACACCATGTGAGCAGTCTGAGAGTCCTACACCACGTGAGCAGTCTGAGAGTCCTACACCAAGTGAAGAGTCTGAGAGTCTTACACCACATGAAGAGTTTGAGAGTCTTACACCACATGAAGAGTTTGAGAGTCTTACACCACATGAAGAGTCTGAGAGTCCTACACCACATGAAGAGTTTGGGAGTCCTATGTCACATGAAGAATCAGGGAGTTCTTTATCACATGAACAGCACAAGAGCCTCCTGTCAAATGAACAACCCGGGACCTATTCACAGATGGAAAGAGACAAGGTACAGCTTTCTGATTCGTTTTAAACGTTTCACAATAATCATTTCTTTGACAAGTAATACTCAAACTGTTATTCACGTTTTGTTGTTGGTTCTTGTACATGCCAGGAGCTAGAGACGGCTTTGTTATAGGCGAGAGAATCAAACCTGGTCAATACCAGATCCCGCCTCCACATGCTGTTCCTGATAAACAGGCTGTTGTGAGCAGGGCCTCTGAGAGAAATTTTAGGAGCCAGTACAAAACTTCTCCTTTTTTATATACTCACTCCGCTCCTCCTCATTCCCCCTCCTCCCCCTTCCATCTATTCAGATCCAGTCTTAAAACAAACACCCACCCCCCGGAGCATTGCGCCAATCCACCAACCCCACACCCCCCCCCGTATCCCATAGGGCCTGGTTGTGACACTTCAGCCAGGTCAAGTGTGTAAGGGATCAGTGTGTTCTCCACGATTATGAAGTCTGCTGATAAGCTTGTGTCTTGGCTCCACCCCGTAACATCAGTGTGTGTTGTAATTTGTTTTTATAAAATACTAGCACAGTGGACCTTCACTTAACGAAACAAATCCCTTCCGCTGGGTCAGCTTCCTTATAAAAAGTCCTTATAGTTTCTGTTAAATGAATGAGAATTTGATTTGTCAGTTCCAGACCACAGTCAAACTGTTTCTGTTTTTTCCATGATCCCCCCCTCCCCACTTAAATTATTTAAATTGCTAACATTTTATCTAATGGTACTTGTTTCAAAGTGTAATTATTAGTAAAAGAACATTATTTCAGACTATAAACATAATAAACCTGACAAATGTAGTAAATATTTAAAAAAAGAAATGTAGGTATTACGTAATGTTATAATTAATAACACCAAAATGCAGATAATTCAATATGAATCTATATTTATCTTTTATAGACTTTCAAAGGCATTTGATTGTGTGCAACATCAGAAACTGGGAAATAATCGGGAGAAAATGGGATTTCTAACATATTTGATAAAATTAATATCACTGCTGTATCTAGACCAACAGGCAGCAGTGAGAATAAATGGTGAAACAACAATCTGGTTTGATATAAAACAATGGGTCCGTCAGGGGTGCATATTGTCACTTTACTTATTTAACTTGTATATGGAAAATTTATTAATGCAGGAGGAAAGGAATGTGCAACAATCTATCATGCACTATGTAAAAAGATATGGCATTCGGGTATTTGGCCAAAAGAGAAGAAGAGAACTGTATTCATACCACTGCCAAAAAAAAGGCTCACCTGAAATTATGTAAAAACTACAGAACTGTTGCCCTGATTAGTCATGCCAGTAAAATTCTGTTGAAAATCACAATAGGTAGACTTCGAAAGAAAATAGAAGAAGAAGTCAATATGGTCAAAGCTGGTTTTAGGCAAGGAAGAGGATTAAGAGATCATATATTCAATATAAGATTAATAATAGAGAAGTGCAGAGAGTTTAATGTGAATCTATATTTATCCTTTATAGACTACTCAAAGGCATTTGATTGTGTACAACACCAGAAACTTTGGGAAATAATGGAAAAAATGGGATTTCCAACACATTTGATACAATCAACATCACTGCTGTATCTAGACCAACAAGCAGCAGTAAGAATAAATGACGAAACAACTTGGTTTGACATAAAACAAGGGATCTGTCAGGGGTGCATACTGTCGCCCTACTTACTTAACTTGTATACTGAAAATATAATGAGGAATGTTAGAGAAGATGTAGACAAAGAATATTACGATGTCATAACAGTTGGAGGTTATGAAATACCACAGATTAGATATGCTGATGACACAGTATTACTGTCTACAACACAAAAAGGAATGGAAAAACTAATTATGTCAGTCAGTAAGAACAGCGAAGAGCAAAACCTCTATCTTAATGCAAAGAAAACTAAATTGATGACAACTGGCAAAACAAACAAGGCAGCTGAAATATATATCAATGAGGAAAAATTGGAAGAAGTGGAGAGTTTTGAATATCTTGGATCACTATTACCTAATAACGGAGATACAATGAGGGAAATTAAAAAGAGGACATCTATCCCTCTTCAGAAAGTAAAACAACTAAAGAATCTGTGGAGAGGAGCAGACAGAACTACAAAAATAAGATTTTTAAGGTCATGCATCTTTCCCATCGCAACATATGCCTGTGAGACCTGGACACTTAACAAAACAGCTGAGAAACACATAAATGCCTTTGAATGTAAATGCTACAGAAGAGTTCTTCAGATATCGTAGACACAAAAAAAAAACCAAATATATCCATACTACAAGAACTTAATATTGACGAAGGGTGGCTAGTAAAGAGGATTAAACAGAGAAAACTTAAATATTTGGACACATTAAACGTCATGATAATCTAGAGAAGACCGTCTTGTTAGGGTACATAATGGGAAAAAGAAAGAGAGGAAGACCAAGGCAAAGATGGCTGCAAGACATCGTTGATAATCTGCAAATGGATGCATCAGCGGCAGGCCATCTTGCTCACAACCGAGAAGCCTACAGGAGAGCTGTTAGGGAGGCAAAGTTCCACAAGGGACACGCAAATGACTGACTGAAGTATTACTTTAGACATGGAAAAACAGAACTGTTCATTCATTCATTCATTCAGAACTGTACAACATAAAAACAAACTAAATTCATGGTGAAATATTACTGAATGTACTACATATGTATACCACATTGTTGAGAGAGGCCAAACTAGTAGCCATAAAGTCCCGTGATGAAGTTGAAAAGCTTTCCGAAAACAGGAAAAGTTGGCGAACTACCAAGTGAGCAGTATGTGACGTTTAACGGCACGGAAAGGATGTAAGATATAAGATATGTTTCATTTAAAGTATAGTATCTTCAATAGCTTTCAGTAATAATAATTTAATCACAAGCTAAATTTTTAGAACAAATTATTTACTGTCTAATGATAAGTTTATTCACGAAAACTATCCACTTTATTCACAACAGATACCTTCACGACGGACACCAGCTTATAAATTGACCAAAGTTTCCATGCCTGACGTATTTTTATTGTTCGCTGGCCGGTAGTTCATTATATAGAATTTTTAAGCTACAGTTTCCTACAAGTTCTTAGAGCTTCAGTCGTTACATTTTTGTCATATTACCATCCATTCGTTAAGCGGGGGTTAACTGTATGTTCGGTTAAGGAGCAACAGGAAAGAAATATTGTCTATCACCCATTACAGATAAAATCTCATCATTTGCAGTTCATCGCTGGCAACATCTGAAATATTATTCTATCTGTAAATGACATCTTAAGTAATCTGATAACTTCACAACGAAATGTACAAAACGTTTTAATTGTCCTATCACATCTCTGCACAAATATCACAAGTTTTCTACCATCATTTTCAACACTCGTACCAAAAATCTGTGAAATGTTCTACTTTATGAACTTTTCGCCTGTGTAAAAATTATCTAAATTCCTTAAACAGCCGCAAAGCCCGTCCTCGTCTGAAGAATCTACCCGTGAAGATTCGCCACTATTAGTCACACGTGAAGTTTCAGCATTTTCCACTGGTGAAGGTTCATCACACTCAAGTGGTAGAATTTTGGAAGACCGCCCTAAATATACGGACAGAAGGCCTCTAATTGATATTCTTAAAGAACGGGTAACAACTGTCAAGTTATTTACCAAATGCTCATCTGTTTCATTTAGTTATTGATATAAGCATGGTTCTTGCGTTTTGGTATTATTTAAGAAGGTAGTTTATAATGATAATAATAATGATAATAATAATAATAATGCACTATTCTGTATTACTGAAACTAATAATACAGTAATAATGAATAAAATAACTGTGATAACATTTTGTATACATCATATGAAGGATTATTTCTAATCTGATTAAAATCCAATGTAGATGAAGACAGATGATGTATAATCTCTCTCTCTCTCTGAACCTTAAGTGCCCAGGGCACATGGGGCTTCCGCAAGGGTTTTCCACAAATGCCTGTCTTTCGCCTTTTTTTCTGCTCTTGCCCAGGTGAGCCCTCTATTGCTCAACATCCTTTCTGTTGTTCTTCTCCATGTCTCTTTTGGTCTACCCTTACTTCTGCTCCCCTGTGGTGTCCATCTTAGTGCTATTTTTGGTAGTGAGTTGTCAGTCATTCGGAGCACATGTCCCAACCATCGCCAGCGTCTTTCCTCAATAATTGTTGTCAGTGGTTTTATCTGCATTTCTGCCAATAAGATGTTATTTCTTATGGTGTTTGGCCAAAATATTTTTTTAAATTCTACGTAAACATTTAGTCTGGAAAGAATTCAACTTGTTTTCTATGGTTTTGGTGATTTTCCAGCATTCACTTCCATAGAGTAGTACACTTAGAACATTACTCTTAAATATCCTGATTTTCATATTTATGCTTAGTTTATTTGATCTCCATATATTCTGTAGCATTGCAAAAGCCTGGTTTGCTCTAGTAAGTCTGCTGTTGATGTCCTCTGTGCTGTCCCCGTTTTCTACTACTCTGCTGCCAAGGTATACAAATTCGTTGACCTCCTCCACTAACTTGCTATCTAATCTGAGTACATTTCTGTTGTTCACATTTTGCTTCATTAACTTTGTCTTTCCTACGTTGATCTTTAGTCCTATGTTGTTTGCATTCTGAGTTAGCTTGTTTATTTTATCTTGCATATCTTTGTGACTGCTTGATAATAGACAAATGTCGTCCGCAAAGTCAAGGTCCTCCAGCACTGTGTCAATGATGTATAATACAATAGATTTATAACTTCTGTACATGCTATACATGATATTTCTAGACTGAAAACCCACATTTCTGTATCTGGAGTAACTAATGAAAAGAACAATTAATGTTATTATACAGAATACTTAAACGGACGAACGAAAGAAAAGTCTTTATATTCGAAGAGTAAAGAACTGAACGTGCAACCCCGTCTAACATTCTGCACTTTATCATACAAACTTTCATTCTATTCCAGACACTCTACATCAGCCAGTACAAATATGTTATTCATAGGAAACATAATTAAAACTGAAATTGCAAAACATTTCCGTTTCACTCTTATCCACAGGCTGGATATAGAAGATATATCAACGTCTAAACACGTGTAACAAAGTTATTCTCGCGCTCTCACGCATTAAAGAATATCAACCAAACGATAAACCATACAGTTGTCATGCGCTCACCAGGGTCGTTGATGGCAGATCGGGCCCTAGGGTCAGTTACTATAGAGGACTATTCTAGTAAGCAAAGACTGCCCCCTTCAAGACCAGGAGACCCAATAGTTCAACCACGGCTTTCTCCTTCCCTCTCTCCTCCCCCTCCCCTTCCCCCGCGGGCCAGGTGCTAACAACACAGAAAAAGAGTTATTTACGCTTGAATCTTCCATTGTTTTGATAGGACGACATGACAGAGACAACGCTACCAACTATTTATCTCTAACACAGTGAATAAATATATCAGACCTTTTCATCAACTTCAAAATAACTTCAGAAAACTTCGCTGATTTACAAAAGCACATAGATTCCAGATATCAGCAATTTATCTCCACCTATTTGTGGCAGACAATAACGTCAGTCAATACAGACCCTGACCCATTTGAGAGTTCTGAACCTCGCAGTTCTGGGTATGTAGCCATTTATCAGAAATGCGGGGGTCACACATTCGCTGGTATAGTCTGGGTCATTGTTGATACAACAGTTATTTCCCAGCTGTCATGAACTACATTTCACTTAAAATTTGAGCAGTGTTCAAATCTGTAAGGCGAATTGTTCTGTTAATATGAAATAGTAAATCATATCCCAAATGTGGTATTTAATTTTTTTTCACACTTTCACTTCTGCCTTCTGTTCTTGTTTATTCAATCTGTTTCTTATTTCAGAATGAAAAGTTACACAAAGAACAAATTAATCTCGTTAGGGAAAGGATTGCTGCAAAAGAGACATTGGAACGACTTATGACACAATATGAGCACTTGAAACATTGTAACTCTTGCCTGGATGAAACACACAAGGATCTCCTTCAGAGCGGCGATTTCTCTCATAACATATCACTAGGCAGAAATAATCAGCAGTCTTTTAGTTCTCAAGCCTGCCTTGACTATAAAAGCACCAAGACGGTTAGCCCCATGATCAACCTTGAATGTAGTGACCCTTCATTCACATCTAACGACAACGATCAGTCACGCGTGAACCTGGGAAGTCCAGATGAAAGACAAGCTGTTAAAGCTTCTGACAAACGCAGAGACTGCTACAACAATCAAATCATGCGTGAAACCATCTCGGAACAGCAAATCATACACCACACAGGCTCTCAAGAGAAAGTGATAGCGACGATAACGAGATTTCTTAAAAGCAGTCCACGTGCTGAATTCGCCATGAAAAGATCATACGCCAGTGAAGACGTTGAAGAATTATGTCAGAAATATACAGAGCACGGCCATGAACTTCCAAATAGTTCTAACCCCCGTGAGCTGAATGGGCAGCTGTGCTTACGCGAAAATGCTTTCACGGAGGGACAAAGAGTAAACAAACAACCAATACAACTGAGAGCTAATGGTACCTGTTGTAAGTCACGAAGAATAGTTCATCCGGAAGTTTGCATAAGGCCAAATGTAGAGTACAAGAACAATTCATGCCGTGATGAAGCAACTAACGAAACTAATCTCATCAAACCGGTAAGAAATATAGTGGATGAATTACTGACCGAAAGATTTACTGCGCTCAGTGTTAGCCATGATGAGAACATTCGCCCTGCTGATGATGTAACTGACAAAGAGAAAGACAAGGAAACCAGGACACAGTCAGATAATGAAGAAAAGTCAGAGATAAAGGATAAGAATGAGGTTTTGACAGGAGCGGAATGTACTACCAAAGCAGAAGATCGAAATGGTGATGACTGCATGCTTGAAGAATCCATGAAAAACTTACATGTAACTTACATTACTTCTAATACTACATCTGACAAGACAAAAGATATCAGTGTAGTAGACAATGAAAGTAAGGAAGCTGATTGCTCTAAAGATAAGAATGCATCTTCTGATAAAAATAATATCACAACGAAAAAGAAAGATTATAGCGATAAGTCATTGCTTGAAAAGAACAAGGAAAACTTGCCAGTCAATAAATCACTTGTGGCCCAACAAACCAAAGCTCGCAGTACAAAGGAAGACGGCCTAGGCACATATTACAGTTCAATGCAGGAACTCTTCAGGCGTTCAAAGAAAACAAAGAAGATCGGGCCACAAAAATCACTAAAAACTTTTGTCCCATTTAGAGATATCAGTTATAATTATGTTCCTTCATCCGATATCATTCAAGCAACTTTATATGAAATCTTTTCAACTAGGAACCGATCTACATACAATAATTTATCTAGTCATATAATGAGTGTAATTAATAAAGTATGGCACAATATTTATGAATGCACTAAAGCTTCTGGCTTCATTCAAAAAGAAATACATGAAACAAAAATATTCAGTACTTCACTAAAGGAAGACATGAAGACGGTTAACTGCAGTGACCTTCACACAGAAACGAAACCTGGAGACACAACCACCAGAGGAATGAGTTCCAAATAAAGACGTAGATGTCAGCTAGTTCAAGAGAACGACAATTTTGAAATTGGTGACATTGTAAAAGCAATTTTTAAAAAAGGTAGATCTGAACCATACACAGACCTTGAAGTCTGACAGTGTCATTCACAGACAGAAACAGAATGGTAACACCACAGTGACGACATTTTAAGAAGGGACAGTGTTTCCTAATATATTCAGTTATTAATGTCTTTCATGGAGTTCAAAAAGTTAAAAGGAAAAACTGAACACTGAAGTCACACTCTTATATCTGGTAGTAAGTAAACAGTCATCATAGAGAAAATAAAAACATCTTAAAATAAACTACTATGTGAAGAATAACAACTATTGTGAAAGACCTCTATAGCAGATTTCTTGAAAGCTGTTTTAGGAGTTTTCCTTCGTAGGAAAAGAGAATACTCTCATCAAAACGGTGAAGAACTTACAGAGCGCATTCAGTAAATTCCATATGTCTATGCGCTCAGTAAACTGAATAGACATCTCTGCAACACTAAAACTGTTTCGAAAGTGAACAAGCCAGTATTATAATACAGGACTAACGGCAGTCCCAGGATGTCAAGAACAATAATTCATTCTGAAGTTTGCAAAACGACTACTATATAAGTATATATATAAATATATATACACTATATAAATCGTTCACAGAAGAACAAGATATTGAGTCTACCGCTATCAAACCATCTGTAAATTATGTCTTGCTTTATCAAGCCAGTTTTAAATGATGTGTCTTGCTTTATCAAGCCAGTTTTAAATGATGTGTCTTGCTTTATCAAGCCAGTTTTAAATGATGTGTCTTGCTTTATCAAGCCAGTTTTAAATGATGTGTCTTGCTTTATCAAGCCAGTTTTAAATGATGTGTCTTGCTTTATCAAGCCAGCTGTAAATTATGTGTCTTGCTTTATCAAGTCAGTTTATGAGCAGGAGCCACTGATTCAAGATTTGAAAACAACTCTCAGTTTTAGTAACGAAAACGACACGGGCCTCGCTAATGGTACCAGTGTAACTGAGAAAGGCGACACAGACTCTGCTAATGGTACCAGTGTAACAGAGAAAGGCGACACAGGCCCTGCTAATAGTACCAGTGTAAAAGAGAAAGGCGACCCAGACTACGCTAATGGTACCAGTGTAAAAGAGAAAGGCGACCCAGACTACGCTAATGGTACCAGTGTAAAAGAGAAAGGCGACACAGACTACGCTAATGGTACCAGTGTAATAGAGAAAGGCGACCCAGACTACGCTAATGGTACCAGTGTAAAAGAGAAAGGCGACCCAGACTACGCTAATGGTACCAGTGTAACAGAGAAAGGCGACACAGGCCCTGCTAATGGTACCAGTGTAAAAGAGAAAGGCGACCCAGACTACGCTAATGGTACCAGTGTAATAGAGAAAGGCGACACAGACTACGCTAATGGTACCAGTGTAATAGAGAAAGGCGACACAGACTACGCTAATGGTACCAGTGTAATAGAGAAAGGCGACACAGACTACGCTAATGGTACCAGTGTAAAAGAGAAAGGCGACACAGACTACGCTAATGATACCAGTGTAATAGAGAAAGGCGAGCAGCCCATTGCACAAATGGATAGTATAGAAACACCCAGAATGAAGAATAAGAAGGAATTTGTGACTGGAATGGAATGTTCTGCCAAAATAGAAGATCAAAACCGTGACGGTTCCTGGCTTGAAAAGTTGATGAAAAACTTTGATGTCGGAGATATATCACATATCTTACTTCATGTAACAAAATCAGTGAGTCACATTTGAATGTAATAAATGTTGAAGAAGATGACCAGATTACAGTTACGAAGGGGTCATCTGCTGAAACTGATATCGCAACAGAAAATGAAGGTCAGTTTAGGGCTCCTTTCGTTGCATGAAAAGAGAAATAAAAACACATGTATCTGCAGTACATAGAAATTCACATTCACAAGGAACTTAATAAATAAAATATGCCAGATGTTAACTGCATACATTAGAACTTCTGATACCTGGCATAAAAATACATAGTAAAAAACATGCCGGTACATCTGATTGAAAAATGCGAGTACAGTTAACAACCATGTTAAAAAAACATGCACAATCAAGCGTGTACATGAAATCAACCAAAACAAAGTCCTAGAAAAGAAATCTCATGGCCAAATTCCGACTAATTCAGAGGAACATTGCCGCACTGATGTTGATTCTTAATGCTTGTTAAAGTGCTTAGAATGCCGAGTGTCACTCATACAAACATCTCCAAGTTTGAAAGTTTGTCTTTTTACAAAGTGAAACATGGCACTAACACCACAGGAAGAACACCATAACAATGTGGTTGTAAGTTGATCACTGATTCTGCATATGTTCCGTTGTATATACCTTACCCAGAATTTGCTGAATTTGTCATCTAACACCAGAGGTATACCCCAGTTTTCGGGGACATACAAAATATAACATTTACCATTAAACATAACGTTTGCAACCATTAAATTTGTAAGTATTAAAACCCAGTAGTAAACACTGATTACAGGAAAGTAAAGGAGCAGCCCTGGTTAATGCTTAAATCAACATGAAATCTTATTTTTTAAATGAATATTTCATTATTTCTTCCGTATCATTTTCCCCGTTTGTTCCGACGACCCATTACCGAGAAGACCAAATTAGCCACGGGAGCGTTAAAAAAGTGGATTAACTGAAACAAATTTTCTAGGACATGCAACGTGCTGCAACTGTTGCCTGAAGTGAAAAACTCAAGAGTCGTCTTGACAAATTTTTATTACTTATGTAATTTGTAGCTTGAATTAAACAGCAGTGGAATGCCCGACTGCAAACAGACACTGTTGATAGCTACAACTTTCAGAAAATTTGGTCCAGTAATTTTCATGATTCAAGTGTCATGCAACAGATCCAGAACTGGGTGGAGATAGAACAGGGCGGAATCATTCGACAACGGTCAGTCACTCATCAGTCTAGAAAATCTAGGTAAAAAACAAGTTGTTGAACTCCATCGCTTTTATTTACAAAACATACCTTTCATATGTAAAGAAATTTCGGGACTGGAGATCACAAATTATCCCGTATTACAGACAACAAAACTAAACTGTAGAATACAATGAAAAAAATTGTGGGAAAACATTAAAATCTTATCATCACGATAAAGCGAAAAAGCCTAGAGGAAGTTGAAGAACTCTGTCCAGAGAATGCAGAGAAAGATCACAGTCTTACAGTCAAACTTGATTCCGTGAACTGTAGGATCCATCAAGCCAACTCTAAATTACTCGGATAAATAACTGATTGAAGCAATATAGGATTTATTTTTAGCAACGATCAGGGCAGGTTAATGTCGTCAGTGAGACTGAGAAAGGCATGATAAACATTCTGAGAAAGGCATGATAAAAATTCTGAGAAAGGGGTGATAAACATTCTGAGAAAGGCATGATAAACATTCTGAGAAAGGCATGATAAACATTCTGAGAAAGGCATGATAAACATTCTGAGAAAGGCATGATAAACATTCTGAGAAAGGCATGATAAACATTCTGAGAACGGCATGATAAACATTCTGAGAAAGGCATGATAAACATTCTGAGAAAGGCATGGATACAGATTTTGAGAAAGTCATTATTGAAAATTTTTTAGAAAGACATGGATAAAAATTCTGAGAAAGGCGCGGATAAACATTTTGAGAATGGCACGGATAAAAATTTTGGTAAGGCATCGATGAATATTTAATGAAAAATGAATAACAATTCTGGGAAAGATTTCAATGAAAATTTTGAAAAGCAAATTTAAAAAACATTCCACACACAGTCACAGAACAAGATAAAGGATAATGGCAGAATATGATTTTACTGAATGAAAGCACCGCTAACAGCAGGTCATACCAGGAGAGATTCATTGCTTTAGTTAATGTAGACATTTATAGAGTAGCAATAACCAGACTGCAGCAATTATTACTCCAGCAAACAAGACAAAAAAAAAAAAAATGAAAGACCTAATACGAGTAAACACTTTGGTGAAGGAATTCATCTGACTACGGAATAAGAAATTTTATTCTGAAAAGGAAAACTCCACAAGAACAGACGGTTAACGCGAAGACTGATTAAAAGATCTACTGCACATGAACTTCAGTATCAACGATGGAAAAGATATAGATCTTTCTGAAGCTGATGACATTAACAAAATATTCACAACTGAGTAGAGACATTTCAATTGTGTTTTATGTGAACTCTGAACATTCAGAAAGCAAGAGACAATGAAAGCTGTAATAACTGAGGTTTAATGAAATTAAAAGAAGGAATTAATTTTCCAAGATTATTATTTGCGGAATTTTGTAACATGTAAAATATGTAAAGCACAGGAGTCTGATATATATATATATATATATATATATATATATATATATATATAACTGAGTATTAGTATCTAAACTATGATGACACTTCAACTTCTAATTCACATCTATTTTGTGAAGATCACGGACTTCGTCCTCGGAGAGTTGCGTGCTTGAATTGTCTAGCAACTGGAACTGTACATTAGAGTAACATCAACATCGTCTTAGGAACTGTGTACTGTGTCTTTTATTGTATACAATTCTGTCATATTATTGTAACTCTCAAGTTGTTTACTGTTTCATGTTTATAAACTGAAATATGATCCCCCCCCCCCCAACAGCCCCACCCCTACCCTTCCCACACCACACAAGATTCTCTAATAAAAGAAAGTCATGGTAAAGCTGTCATATACCCCACCCCCCCCCCCTTGTATCTCTGGTATTTAATATATAAACTGTCAGCATCATTTTCATATTTGTGCAATGAAATCTCTCTCTCTCTCTCACAGATAGACACACACACACAGACACAAAGGGAGAGAGAGAGAGAGAAAAGAAATGTAAAAATTTTACTTTTTTTACCACAGCAAAGTGCTTTCTCTTTTTTTTTCTACTATTTTTTACACAATTATTTGTTATATATCACATATCATTACTGCGAATTTATATTTTATATTAAGGTGTAAACCGAAGCTTCACAACTGGTAAAGCTGTTCCTACTTTTGTTTTAAGTAGTTTTTAATGTTTTGTTTCAGAAATGAAGATGATAACTAACCTCATTTAATTCAAAGTTTCAAAAGTAACTGATATTTAGCTTTTAATTAATTTATTTATTATTTACTCATTGACTTGTAACCATATTTTATTCATGCTGGTGATGTTAACACCAACTTTTCAGTAGACTTCTATTTTTAAGAAAAGTTAGTTGATAATTTTTTTCCATTTTTTAAAATTGACTTTAAAATAATAAAGTTTTTATGAGATTAAAAGTTTTTTTTCAAGTTGAAAAAAAAACAACCTTTTTATTATAGAATTCTTATGTTTAAAATGTATATTTTATAAAAGCAGATTAACAGAAAAGGGATGGTTAGAATGTGCTAGAATTTGCGCCAAAAATGCAGTCAAACTTCAAGATCTTTTGTGTTTAAGAGGTCGTATTTGTTGGAAGGGAAGATGTTAAAAGTTAGTCAGATCCAGAAATTCTACCCCTGCTCGCTCATCATTGGTCGCTATAGCAGGCATTTGAGAAAGTTAAGACAACAGAGTTAGGATAAATAAAGGAGGGAAGATAAGAGTGTCTTGCAATTTATAATAGAGAGAAGATAAGAGTGTCTTGTATTTTATAATAGAGAAAGAGTGTCTTGTACTTTATAGTAGAGAGAAAATAAGAGTGGCTTGTACTTTATAATAGAGAGAAGATAAGAGTGTCTTGTACTTTATAATAGAGAGAAGATAACAGTGTCTTGTACTTTATATTGAGAGAAGATAAGAGTGTCTTGTACTTTATAATAGAAAGAAGATAAGAGTGTCTTGTATTTTATAATAGATAAAAGATAAGAGTGTCGTACTTTATAACAGAGAAAAGAAAAGAGTGGGGTCTTCTGTTTAAAAAAAGTACAGAGAGAAGAGAACAAATCACTGTGAATTCGGTCACATGAATTCTAAACCTGGAGTTCTCAAAATGAATCTAGATATCAGAAAAAGAAGCATGAAAAATTGCCTGAAAAAAAAATTACTCTCATCTAAGAAGCCAAGAAACACAAGATCATAATTACTTTAGAATTGATCAGGACAATTTTGACATACTTAGAAAAATCTGCTACAAACAAAGCCCTTCCCATCACAGACTTCCACCAGAAGGACTAGAAAAGTAAGAATTTCCTTTACGCCAGCTCAGGTAGCTCGCTTGAGCAGAGACCTCAAAATATTAGGAACCTTCATATTTACAGATTTTTTAAAAAAATCGCACATTTTCAAACGCCTTGGCATTTTAAAGCCAAACATCTGTGTGTATGTATGTATGCATGTATGTATGTATGTATGTATGTATGTATATATGTATGTATGCATGTATGTATGTATGTATGTATGTATGTATGTATGTATGTATGTATGTATGTATGTATGTATGTATGTAATGGTCTGATCTGTTTGGTTTTGATTTGCTAAATAAAGGAAATAGTTTCTCTGTCTGTCACGGACTTAAGGTCTTGAATCGAGTCCCACCCATCACTCGTTAAAATTCCCGCCTTAGCCAGAGCGAGTGCACCTCTCTGAGGTTCTCCTTTACGATAGGAAGTAGATTAGATCACTCAAGGACCTACTCGACGTGCAGTGAAGAAAACTCTTTAAACTTTTAACACAGTAGGTCTGATCCTGTTCTGTATCGAACAAAGACATCTGCATTTGGTGCTGGTCATATAGTCATGGCATAAATGCCTTTTAATTTTCTATCATTTCACCTGTGACAATTTCTAAATCTACTGCAAATGTGGCACTTTGTGTTCTATTGTATGAGAGTATGTCTAATATACTGAAATAAATTAGCTCGTGCTACATAAACAGGCACAGGATGATGATACAAATTATGAGACAAATTCTCTTGAGAATCATAACAAAACACGCCATAAAAGCACGACATGTACAAAGACTGTGATTACAGAATGAAGCAACACATATTTCTGATATATATATATATATATATATATATATATATATATGTATATACACACACACACTTTATTTCCTGCTATAATTTGTCATTTGCCGTAATAAAATACTAAATAAAATCTTACAGTAACTGACATCACATCCACTTATACCATTCGAAATAACCTTTACATTTTTTATACCAAAATATTTACATGAACATATTTATAAACTAACCACAAGTTTTCTGTTGTGTATGATTCATCTTTACCAAACAATTTTTAACAATTGATTCGGGAGACACAACGGAATAAAACGATTCATTATACAGGCTAAAGTGGATTTTCTTAGCCATTATAAAACATCAAAAAACAAAGTTTTTTTTTTTAGTGAGGTCCATTCTCAAGCGAACACATTGTTGGTCAACAAATAGAAACACACACACCCTACTATCAAGAAAACGCTGCCATACGTCTGTATCTGCAGATACTTGTTCTTCTAACATATAGATATCTCCAGATACTTGCTCTTCTGACATTCACATATCTCCAGATACTTGCTCTTCTGACATTCTCATAACTCCAGATACTTGCTCTTCTGACATTCACATATCTCCAGATACTTGCTCTTCTGACATTCACATAACTCCAGATACTTGCTCTTCTGACACACAGCTATATCCAGGTACTTGCTCTTCTGACACACAGCTATATCCAGGTACTTACTCTTCTGACACACAGCTATATCCAGGTACTTACTCTTCTGACACACAGCTATATCCAGATACTTGCTCTTCTGACATTCACATATCTCCAGACACTTGCTCTTCAGACACACAGCTATATCCAGATACTTACTCTTCTGACACACAGCTATATCCATATACTTACTCTTCTGACACACAGCTATATCCAGATACTTACTCTTCTGACACACAGCTATATCCAGGTACTTACTCTTCTGACACACAGCTATATCCAGGTACTTACTCTTCTGACACACAGCTATATCCAGATACTTGCTCTTCTGACATTCAGATATCTCCAGATACTTGTTCTTCTGACATACAGATATCTCCAGATAATTGTTCTTAAGACATTCAGATACCTCCAGATACTTGATCTTCTGACATACAAATATCTCTTGATACTTTTTCTTCTGACATACAGATCTTCAGATAATTGTTCTTCTAACATTCAGATATCTCCAGATACGTGTTCTTCTAACATACAGATATCTCCAGATACTTGTTCTCTTGACATACAGATATCTTCAGATACTTGTTCTCTTGACATATAGATATACTTGTTCTCTTGACATACAGATATCTCCAGATACGTGTTCTTCTAATATACAGATATCTCCAGATACGTGTTCTTCTAATATACATATATCTTCAGATACTTGTTTTCCTGACATACAGATATCTTCACATACTTGTTCTATCTCCCTGAAACTAAGCTTGATGTTCTGTGCACAAAGCGCAGCGGCAGTACTGAAACACAAGCAGCGTGACCGATGAGTAGGAGATCATGGTGGCTAGTTTTGCAAACTTTGAGTGGAGCCGTACAAGGAGAAAAGTTGCCATGTCTGTTTAGAAATTCCACTACAACGGGGACTATAGCGATCACGGCTCCATTACCTACACATAACCTGTTAATGGGGACACCGACGGAGAGGTAGGACAAGGCTTTCGTGGTCTATAGTTCGCCAACCCTGATATAAGCAGTCAGATGTAGGTCGTTTATCGCTACCTCGGGCAGTGTGTTCACTCATATCTTCTGTTATAGATAACGGGTTAATCCTTCTGTTACTATCTCAGTTTGTTATGTCATTCTTCTCGGAAAGTCTCCTTCAGTTTGCCTTACTGTCCTTCTCGGAAAGTTCCAAGTTTTGGAAAACTCCATCTCTGGCCACACATTGTAGAACTAACTGACAAGACAATATGTGCTCTTGTAAAGATTGATCTTCGTTATTTTTGCTGTTACGTGATCTTTATGTGTACTCGCTGTTAGTTTCTCCTACAGTTTGTTCTATTTAACGTTTGTATTGTTATTCTTTCTTCAAATCTTATTATTCATTTTTAACTGGAAATACTTTGGCAGATTACTTTCTGCTGAGTATTGAGTACACATGTTAGTTCTGATCTGAATTTGATAATCATGTTTTCTTCATTCACGGCTGTATTATCAGGAGGTACTCATTCATACTTTCTGTGGACGCTACTCAACAAAGTACCCATTGTCTAGTAGGAGTTGTGAGGTCTTGTAGTTCTAGTGATCTACATCCAACCGTTATGTATGTCCTAGCTGTAAGGAGCTGCATGTCTCAACTTAAGTTGTTCTTCACTTGTTTTTTCGAAGGCTCATTGAATGGCGATCTAGCAATGACATAAAGTCTTATATAAGTCCACTTCTAGCCTTGTTTAGCTCTGGTTATGTTACCTAAACATGTGCAGTATTTATTTTGGCTATACTGCTTTCTTCTGTTTTCACCCTGAAACTGCGATCTGGTGATCTTTGCAGCCGATGCTATGAACATGCTGATGCGTGGCTTCATTTGGCATTGGGAGCAGGTTACGGCAGCTATTTTTCCTTGCCTTGAGGGGAGCTAAAAAACCAGGTGTTTGCGATACGTCTTTAGGAGACTCCACCACCGTGGGGACAATTGCGATCCCTGCCCCGTTAGTCAGTCTATGTCTATGGCTGCAGGTGCTAACGGAGGGGTGAAAGAGGGTTTTGATATCGGCTGTGATTCGTCCATCCTGACCATAGAATGTCTTGTCTTCTATCTCCCTGTAAGTGAGAGCTGGTGTTCTTTGCAGCTGATGCTATGAAGATGCTGGGGCACAACAGTCTCAGAGTACAGCTAAAAAGCAGAGGGTGTACAATGCTTCTTTAGCAGACTCCGCCACCATGAGGACTATGGCGATCCCTGCCTGGTTAGCCAGACTAGGTCTATTATTGGGGGTACCACGGAGAGGTGGGACAGGGTCTTGGTCAGCTATGGTTCGCTAACCCTGACGCTGGCATATCAGCCATAGGTCGCTGATTGCCTCATCGGAGAGCCCTCTTCACTTTCTGCTAAACCAGACAACGTTCTCGTCCTCCTGTTTTCTTTCTGCTCTTTGCCGTCTGATATCTTCCTCTTACTCCGTCAGACTATATCAGCCGATTATGATTTATGTATATCTATATTTTTAGAACGATTTTCCTACCCATTTAGAAAGCTTTTTTACGTTCAAAATGTATGTTTCTGTCTATATGTGTCTGTCTCAAAGCTCAAGATATTTTTTTTCTAACACAAAGATATGTCATAGAACAGTCTGGTGGTTGTCAAGGAAGACAGGAAGTGACGCGTTTTCATGAAGATGGCGGCCGTCGAGAAAGCTTTCTCATCTCATATGTTCGGTGTGTGCGAATTATGAATTGGAATTTTATTGAATCTTATTTAAGTTTAACAAAATGTGACCATCTTTTAAAATGTCTAATGAAAGTGTTTACATTCTGTTTACGGTGATATGATACTTGAATAAATAAAGATATCCTTCTTTTCATTAAAGAAACTTGGATAAATTTGGTTTATCGGCTGGTTAGACAAGTTTCACATTTTCTTATTGGGCTGAGTTTCGCGGAGTGTTATATAAATTATACGCTTGGTTTTGTTTTTTACTGTCAGATAAACTATGAACTATACTTTTCCTGTTGAGGGACAGATAAAAGATGAACAAATAAGTTGGGCCCATGACGGCTATGGAAATGTGAAGGACTATCATGAAAGAGTTATAGTCCTTTTATATTTCTTTTTTTCAGTTTCTCTTGGTTCAAGTCTTTTGGCATTTGATTACGGACGAAGCACTTCAGTTTTAACTTGCAATTTTACGTGTCAAGAATAGACAACGACTGTCAAACTTTATCCATGTTATCGACTTATGGTTTGGTCTCTACGTTCACAATTATTTATTTGTTACCATAAGTACTATTATCTTTTGTCCGTTAATTGTATTTCTACGAAGCCTTCGTACTATTCAAAGTGAATTCTAGTTTTCTCAGATCCATACTTTATTACTTTAATTAAAAGAATAACTTTTATTTAAGTTTTACCCACGCAGACTTAGAACATGGGACATAACTATTTTTGTATAGTTTAGTGAGGGCGTTTTTCTGGCTGTAATGTTAAGTTTTGTTTCTTTATTCTATCAGGCTAGAACAGCTGTTATTATTCTCATGAGTGGATTCGTCATTTTGTTGTGATTTTTGTCTTTTTTTTTTTTGGGGGAGGGGGGGGGAGATACTTCAGTGTTGTTATTATTCTCAAACTTCTTATTCTCATCTTAACTTGTTTTTAGTGCGCCATTTTCATTATTCTCAAATTTCTTATTCTCACATTGACTTGTTTTTAGTGCGCCATTTTCATTATTCTCAAACTTCTTATTCTCATCTTAACTTGTTTTTAGTGCGCCATTTTCATTATTCTCAAACTTCTTATTCTCATCTTAACTTGTTTTTAGTGCGCCATTTTCATTATTCTCAAATTTCTTATTCTCACATTGACTTGTTTTTAGTGCGTCATTTTCATTATTCTAAACTTCTTATTCTCATCTTGACTTGTTTTTAGTGCGTCAATTTCATTATTCTCAAACTTCTTATTCTCATCTTGACTTGTTTTTAGTGCGTCAATTTCATTATTCTCAAACTTCTTATTCTCATCTTGACTTGTTTTTAGTGCGTCATTTTCATTATTCTCAAACTTCTTATTCTCACATTGACTTGTTTTTAGTGCGTCATTTACATTATTCTCAAACTTCTTATTCTCACATTGATCTGTTTTTAGTGCGTCATTTTCATTGAATTTCTCACAGTTTCATTTTCTACAGTTTTCACAAAAGCTTTTTATCATTTTAAAATAATATCTTCATCATAATAACTATATTTGTTAAAACTAATAATTGAAAATTGTTTATCTCTTGTATGCAATTTTCAATGTTGTTTCTATTTGCCTTACAATAATTGCTATATTTTCATTGCCACTAACAGTGAAATTTCCATCTATCTCGGTTTATCAGTGTAAACAGAGTTTCATTTTTATGCTGATCACACTACAAAATATTTTTATAGTTATCCTCTTAAAAGCATTACACTTATCACTACTCTCTTTTTACGACTATTCATATCAGAGATAGTATCAAATTTGTCTTCTCTCCCCTCAGTGTTAGTTGCCATTTTCTTTCGCTATACAGATCATATGCGTGAGGGCGAATGTGTTGTAAAGTGGTCAGTGCACTAGTTTCCCAGGGCGGTGTCGAGTTTCATGTCAGACTGGAGGTACGTCTGTCACTCAGTTGTAGAATTATTTTCCTGGCTGCTCTTGGAGCTGCTAAAGTAAATGTAGCTAGGCCTGATGCTGACCACAGAACTCTGACAACACTGTATAGACTGGTCAATGAAAACATGACCACTAACATGGTCTCCCATAGATGCCTCTATGGTAATATAGAACATTTACCCGTTTGCTTAATTTAATATTTCCTAAGGTGAGCAGTTATGGACCCTTCTCCGAAGGCCGCTGAGAAGACACTGGGAGTTTGTAAGGGAAAAGGCAGCAAAGGTGATGTCAGAACAAACTGAGCGCAAATAAGTTTAGGAGAATGATGGGGATGTTGCCCGGGAGACAAGGGGCAGCAGTCAGAAAAAATTTGGAACCACTGATTTAAGTAATGCAAGCGTTATTTTCCCTTTTTGATCACAATTGTTAGCGTCGTTTTTCTATTCCTGAAGCAGTCACGGAAATAATGTACAATGTTCGTGTGTAAATAAAGAAATTCCCAAACTTAGCTAGCACGAACAGAAAGCTACGTTCTCAAAGGATTCAGCTGGTGAATAAAAAGTTTGGGCCAACTGCGGATTTACGGAAAGACCATAAATAATAAATGCAAAGAACAAAAAATCCCAGAAGGTGTTAAAAAAAAAGAGCAACGATATGTGCTTTGTGCGCAAAGTCCGAAATCCTGGAAGTAACCCTCATGAATGATAGTTTAAAGCTGTTTTTTCAAAGTTTTATTATTTCATTCATTGATTATGTTTTTATGCAGATTAGATAACATTAGCAATCGTGCTTCTCCTGACACCTATGATAAAGATATGTTGCTTCCATATTCTGTTGGATCTTAGCCAGACCAGATACCCCCCCCTCTCTCCCTCTCTCTCTCTCTCATTTGAGCCTTACTAAACGTATGTATGGCCTAGAAGAGAAAATCATGGGGGAAAAAAAGAAGATGAAAAGAAATCACCCCGTCTTTTCATTCCCGAGTCAAATTTTGCTATATCAGAGTGAACTGAGGAAAGTAATTATCTGAAAACTTTACAACCCCCTTCCCCCCCACCAATACCCCTTTCTCTGGACCTTTCCTACCCATTTGTAATGAAGTACGTTTCTGTACACACACGTACACACTGAACAAACAAAATGGAAGTTGCAGGAAGCAGAGAATAAACAGAAACTGACGAAGAAAATAAGCACGATCGAGTTAAAAGATTCAGATCTACAAGATCGTTCATGCGAAACTCGATGGTACCTAATCATGATTGTACTTCCTGCTTTGTAACAGAGACTGTCTTTCTTCTCAATGTGTATACATAAAATGTGTTACTGCAAGGCCTGCCACAAGAGAAGAGAAAACAATAATAACTGTTCAAATGCATTGTCTTTCACTTTTGTCCAGATGTGATCCACAGTTACAGAAGTCTTGAGACCGTGGCAGATTCAAGAACTGCTTGAAAGTATCAAACAGTGCTAGCAACAAGCAACAATAGTACATTCATAACGAGCTACTTACCGTCAATGCTATATATAGTGTGTAGCATACTGGGCCTGAAGTCCCAAGAGATTTCTACAAAATAGATGGTCACTCACCTCAGATAAATGTAAAAGAAAAAGCCCCTACTTTTAACATTTACAAATTATGTAGGAATTCCATTTTTCTTAGAGAAAAGCCGTTTTATTCCTCGCAATCTGGTGTCTATCAGCCTTCTCCCATTCATGGGCCGGATAACATGTCAAGGACTGGCTGGCGAGCCATATTATCTCCAAGGCTAATTGATAAGAGTAAGGTAAAGGTAAAATTCCCGTTTCCATGCCATTAAGGTATATTGGAGAATACTGTGTTAGGCTCATAACATTATAATACTACAAATAATTTTTCTTTACCTTACACGCGGGCCACTGGTTGTGGACCCCTAGTGTGAGCTATATATATACTGTACACAAAAAGAAACGCAGCACTACTGTAGTCTTAATTGACATTAAATTTCAAACATGTATGAAATTTTCAAAATAACCAGAGAGACCACGTATTATTCAACAAACGATTCCGGAATGCATTGTTGAAAACAAAAACCATGCCATGAGCCGACTGCAATAGTGACCAGGACCCACTGTGTGGAAAAATTAGAATAAAGCTAAAGAAAGCATGCAGAAAAGTGAGAAACATCAAACTGAATATAGAACTCCTCAGAAATGATCAAGAACTGCGAGAACAATATAGAGTTATTATAACAAATAGATACAATGCAATAGCAAAGATAAATAGTATAGATGAAAAGTATAGATGAACAATGGGCAATGTTAATGATTCTATCCACCAAACTGTTAAGGAGATAATACCACAAAAAAGAAGCCTCTAAAAACAAATTGATGACAGACGACATCTTAGGACTGATGGACAAGAGGAGGAGGAGTAAAAATAACCAAGAAAAATATAGCAAGATAAATAAAGAAATAAGAGAAGCGGAGAAGGAAAGGAAATGTGGTTAAATGAACAGTGCGGACAGTTAGAGCACTCTCATAATAAAGACAACAAAAAACATACACAACCGGATTAGTGAACTCACAGGCAGGAATACAAAATAAACCACATGATGCCTGAAATCGAAAGAAGGTAAAATGTTAATGGGAAAAGAAGACATTGTGGACAGGTGGACAGAGTATATCGATGAGCTATATGGAGGAGAAAGACCAGAATTAACACCAGATACTGAAAACTGTGACGGACCACCAATACTTGAAGATGAAATCATAGATGCCATCAAACACGTGAAGAAAGGAAAAGCGACTGGGCCTGATAATATAACAATAGAAGAAATAGAGGCACTAGAGGAGACAGGAATAAAAATAATAACCAAGTTATGAATGACATTTACAACAGTGGTTACATGCCCAGTGACTTGCTTAAATCCACTTTTATAGCACTACCAAAGAAACCAGGGGCAAAGGAATGTGACGACCACCGGACTATCAGCCTCTCATGTCACATAACGAAGCTACTTCTGAGAATTATTATGAGAAGAACAAGGAAAAAGCTAAAAACTGAAATAGCAGATGAACAGTTTGGATTTGTTGAAGGAAAGGGAACACACAATGCCATTTATGCTTTACGAACACTAACAGAAAGAGCTTTAGAAGTACAGAAAGATCTCTACTTATGCTTCATTGATTACACCAAGGCATTTCGACAAGGTGAATAATGAAATTATTAAAATGCTTGAAGACCAGTATAGACTGCAAAGTACTGAGGATAGTAAAACATCTATACTGGCAACAAGAAGCAGCAATTCGAGTTGAAAATAAAACTTGAAAATATCAACCTATAAAACAAGGGGTGCGACAAAGATGTGAACTGTCTCCAGATCTTTTTTCACTGCACAGCGAGAATATTCTAAGAACGATCATCACAGAACCAGGCATAAAAATTGGAGGATACAATATTAACAACCTTTGGTATGCTAACGACACAGTACTGATAGTTGGGAACCAACAAGACCTGCAAAATTTCTTGGATAAAGTCGCCAAAGAAAGTGAACAGAAAGGCCTTACTTTGAACATCAAAAAGACAGAGACTATGGTTATATCAGAATCTACCAACATGCAGTATTAAATTAAACGGAACTATTCGAAAGCAAGTGCAGAAATTCAAATACCTTGGAGCAGTAATAACTTCAGATGGGAAATACAGAACAGAAATTAGTAACAGAATAGGCCAAGCAAAGACTGTATTTCATAGAATGAGAATCATATTATGCAACATATCCATATCAATAGGTTAGCGGGGTAGGGGTATCCCCTATCAAAGGAGAAGTAAGACGCCTCCTTACCTCCGTCAGTCTACGGGACACCCTTGGGCAAGGTGGAGTACCCGTATAGCCCCCCGATCAGGGTGACGTGAAGCCATGGGAGCAGGTGGTGGATGGAATGGGAGAGCAGCTGACAGATAATGTTGGTTATGGTCACCATTCTATGATGGTAGGCAGATGATCTCAATGTAGGGACAATGGCTACGATCACTGACTAGTACAGTCACTGTCCGGAAGGAAAGCAATGGTAAACTACCTTCTGGAAACATACCAAGAAACCCAAGCAGCAATCATGGAAAGTCAAATAGGAAAAAGATCTGGTGGTGAGTCCCCCAGGCCAGATAGATCTAATTTTAACACTGGGGAAGAGTGTGAGGCAGAGGTCGGTACTAGTAATTGTGATGACGGACAAAATCCTGACGGTGTTACCAAGGAAAACCCCTGTATCAAACTAAAAAGAAAAATAAGAGTAGGAACATGGAATGTAAGAAGTATGTATGAGGGAAAATATCAAGTAATAAGTGACGAGATGAAAAGAACGCGGATACACATTTTGGGAATCTGCGAACATCGATGGAAAGGATCAGGACACTTTAAGAGCGAGAATGATAATATATTTATATATTCTGGCGGAGAAGTAGGAGGAAAGAATGGAGTGGCTTTTTATTTGGACAAATCAACATCAAAAGCATTACTAGGCTACAATCCAGTAAGTGATAGAATCCTAACAATCAGACTTAAGGGCATTCCTAGAAATGTAACAGTCATCCAGGTATATGCACCTACATCAGCAGCAGAAGAAGATGAAGTAGAACATTTTTATAACACACTGCAGACGACAATGGACCAGGTACGGAAAAATGATATTGTATTTATAATGGGTGATTATAATGCAAAAATTGGTACAGAAAGAGCAGAAGATGAAAGACAGGTTGTATGGAAATTTAGCATAGGACACAGAAATGAGGCAGGTGACAATCTAATGGCGTTTTGTATGGAAAATGAGCTAATGATCGCTAACACACTTTTTAAACAACATCCAAGAAGACTTTACACATGGACATCACCTGATGGGAAAACCAGGAATCAAATAGATTACATTTTAGTGCAGAGAAGGTGGAGGTCAAGCATAACATCAGCAAAAACTTTACCAGGTGCTTATTGTGACACGGACCATGAGTTATTAATAGCAGACATGAAGATAAAGATAAAAAAGATAGTTATGGGATCAAGACCACTCCGCTTTGACCTTACAAATATACCAGAACAATACGGTATAGAAGTGAAGAACCGTTTCGAAATCCTGATGGCTGTACAGGAAGAGATGACACCAGATGAATTGGCTACGCAGGCCAAAGATATCTTAGTAACAACAGCTAAAGACATGGTTCCAGTAAAGAAAACACAAAAGAATAGATGGATCACAGCAGGTACACTAGAACTGATAAAACAATGTAGAGAAATGAAGACGCAGTGGAGAGTGACAAACAACAACAAAGATAAATATAAAACTTTAACAAAAGAAGTACGAAGAAACATAAGAAAAGACAAAAAACAATACATACAAGATTGTTGTGAAAGAATAGAAGAACATCAGAGGTGTGGAAGAGATAGTGAAATGTTTAAAGAAATGAAGACATTGACGAGAAATGTCACACCTAAGCTAAATGTAATTTGTGATGAGATGGGGAAAACCCTGACAGAGACAGAGGAAATTCTGGAAAGATGGAAGGAATATTGCAAAAGAATGTATGAAACAACCGACTGTGGAAGCAGAAATCAACAGTGTGAATTATTATTGCAGGAGAAAGAACCCGAGCCGACAATGGAAGAAGTTTTATGGGCAATAAAGAGTCTGAAAAATGGTAAATCACCAGGATGTGATGAGATAACCGCTGAATTTATTAAAGCAGGAGGAAAGGAGTGTGCAACAATCTATCATGCACTATGTAAAAAGATATGGCATTCAGGTATTTGGCCAAAAGAATGGAAAAGAACTGTATTCATACCACTGCCAAAAAAGGGTAACCTGAAATTATGCACCAACTACAGAACTGTTGCCCTGATTAGTCATGCCAGTAAAATTCTGTTAAAAATCATATGGGTAGACTTCGAAAGAAAATAGAAGAAGAAGTCAATATGGTCCAAGCTGGCTTCAGGCAAGGAAGAGGATCAAGAGATCATATATTCAATCTAAGATTAATAATAGAGAAATGCAGGGAGTTTAATGTGAATCTATATTTATCCTTTATAGACTACTCAAAGGCATTTGATTGTGTACAACACCAGAAACTTTGGGAAATAATGGAAAAAATGGGATTTCCAACACATTTGATACAATTAACATCACTGCTGTATTTAGACCAACAAGCAGCAGTAAGAATAAATGGTGAAACAACAAGTTGGTTTGACATAAAACAAGGGGTCCGTCAGGGGTGCATATTGTCACCCTACTTATTTAACTTGTATACTGAAAATATAATGTGGAATGTTAGAGAAGATGTAGACAAGGAATATTACGATGCCATAACAGTTGGAGGTTATGAAATACCAGAGATTAGATATGCTGATGACACAGTATTACTGTCCACAACACAAGAAGGAATGGAAAAACTAATTATGTCAGTCCGCAAGAACAGCGAAGAGCAGAACCTCTATCTTAATGCAAAGAAAACTAAAGTGATGACAACTGACAAAACAAACAAGGCAACTGAAATATGTATCAATGAGGAAAAACTGGAAGAAGTGGAGAGTTTTGAATATCTTGGATCACTACTAACTAATAATGGAGATACAATGAGGGAAATTAAAAGGAGGACATCTATTGCTCTTCAGAAAGTAAAACAAATAAAGAATCTGTGGAGAGGAGCAGACAGAACCACAAAAATAAGATTTTTAAGGGCATGCATCTTTCCCATCGCAACATATGCCTGTGAGACCTGGACACTTAACAAAACAGCTGAGAAGCACATAAATGCCTTTGAATGTAAATGCTATAGAAGAGTTCTCCAAATATCGTGGACACAAAAAAGAACAAATATATCTATACTGCAAGAGCTTAATATTGAAGAAGGCTGGCTAGTAAAGAGGATTAAAGAGAGAAAACTTAAATATTTTGGCCACATTAAACGTCATGATAATTTAGAGAAGACCATATTGGAAGGATACATAATGGGAAAAAGAAAGAGAGGAAGACCGAAACGAAGATGGCTGCAAGACATCGTTGATGATCTGGAAATGGATGCAGCAGCAGCAGGCCATCTTGCTCACAACCGAGAGGCCTACAGGAGTGCTGTTTGGGAGGCAAAGTTCCGCAAGGGACATGCAAAGGAATGAATGAATCCATATCGATGAATGTTAGAAAACGAGTCGTAAAATGCAATATTGAACCTACCTTGTTATATGGAAGTGAATCATGGACAATAGGCAGGTCTGCACAAAAATCATTGGAAGCAGCAGAAATGAGGTTTATTAGAAGAATGTTGCGAATCCTTGGGCAGCAAAAATAACTAATGAAGAATATACGAGAAGAGCTGGAGAAACAAAAAAAAAATCTTGTAAAAAAAGAGACAATGTACTTTCATAGGACATGGAATTTGAAAAGGGAGGCATTGAAAATATTATAACAACAGGAAAAATAGAAGGAAGAAGATCAAGAGGAAGACCAAGAGAAATGATACAGGACAGTCTGACGGGATGGTGTGAGAGGAGATCACCAACTGAGCTGATGGCCTGCATGAAGGATCGTGTACCCTGGAGAAGTATAATAGCCAACGCCAGTCGGCACGGCACCTGATGATCAAAATGTTATTTTACGGAATTAATGTTTCAATTTTTGTATGAAGAAACTTTAAGACTTTAACAATGAAATGATGTTATCACATTTCGTTTGGACTTTCATTCTTTTCGACTGAGGCCTCTGTTTCAGTAAACTGTATGGCCTCCTCTGGCCTGTATCAGAGAACGACATCTCCTTGACATGGATCCGATTAGCCGTTGGATATGCTGTTGTGGGATGGCTGTCCACTCTTCCCGCAGTGCAAGAGACAACTATCGGAGAGTGGTTGGCGCCACGTCTCGCTAGCGGACTTGTCTGTTGAGGTCATTCCATAAGTGTTCTATCGGGTTCATGTCTGATGACATGGATGGCCACGGAGTGGCCTGGACGTTGTTGTCAGCGAGGAACTGGGTGATGAGTTGTGGCACATGAGGTCGAGCGCTATCCTACTGAAAATCGACCCTGGTGCAGCCAGAAGTGGAAAGACATGAGGACGAAAAATTTCAGCGACGTATCGTTGGGCATTCAGGCGTCCGTCAGTTTGCACCAGGTCACTTCTTCACATGAAGTTGATCGTCCCCCACACCAGTACACCTCCACCACCCTATGAAGGTAGGCAGTTCTGGGCGTAGCGCTCATGGACTCTGCGGTAAACTCCTCTCCGTCTATCTTGTCGCTGGAGCAGAAAGAATGATTTATCACTAAACCAAACCCTTCTCCAATCATTCGAAACGCTCCATTGACGATGCTGGTTCGCCCACTGCAGTCGGTTCTGGCGATGCCAGTCCGTAAGAACAGGACCTCTATAGGGTCTTCTAGCCCAAAGACCAGCCTCGTGCAGCCGGTTCCTTACCGTTTGATCTAAAATTCGACGAGCTGCTGTCATTGACTGGACTGTTGAGGACGCAGATGCAAATCGATTCTGGTCTTTGGCAGGAGTTGTGACTATGGGTCTTCCACTGCGCGGCCGATCTGGAACTGAGCCATTTTCTTGAAATCGTATCCAAAAGCGACTAATGGTGCTTCTAACCACATTAAACTGTCTGGCCACTACACTTTGTGACTGTCGAGTCTGTAAACGTCCGATAATGATGAGTCGTTGTTCTGTAGTGAGATGAGCCATACTTGGGCATTGAATTTTCAAATGAATTGATTCGAGGAGCGTCAATCTGTTATAGTCATTCAATAACATGGTCAGTGAGTTTTGTGTTCAGTAAATTTCACAGGATTCTCGTGAACCTGTCGTGAGTTATTGTCAGAAATGTTGTTTTGACTAGTGTCGCTTTTCTGTGCTCATGAATCATCTGCTGAGTGCATTTCAAGTCAGCACGTGATAGTTGCTGTTTAATTGAACGTTTCAGGAATTTATCCTTGTCTGATCAGCAAACTTTAGTTTAAATCGCAACATCATATTTGCTGCGTTTCCTTTTTTGAACAGTATATCTAAGCGTACATATTTGCAATTCTAGGTCTAGGTGAAGTAATCTTACTGATGTGACGGAACTTCGAGCGATCTCAGTTTTTTTTTCTATATTAAATGGCATGTGATTATATATAGTACACTCTGGTACTCTTCACCTTGCTGGTGAATATGCCTGGTTTTAGGATGTTGGGTTTCTCCAACACTAGTGAGTCGGGTACCAGTTCCTACACTTTGATAAACTCAAAAGCACCAACAACGGTCCCCAAATCTACAAATTTTCCGATAAAAAGACAGGCCACCGTGGATTAGCTTACCTGCAGCCTTCATTTTTTGGTCTTTAAACTTGCAGTCAAGGTCATGTGACCCAAAATTTTGCAAGCAAACCATCCTCTGGAGTAACAGCTACAAGCTCACGCTAATTAATTGATGAATAAATTGCCTTTGTAGCATTTATATAAGATAAAGTTCGAAAACTAACCTTTGATCAAGAAGTCTAAGCAAAACTATTTCATTTCTAGGAACTCTGAAAATTCCCAAATTCCCCGTAATATTTCTAAAACATATTCCAAGTCAACACTGACTCAGTTTTCCTTATCATCCGGTGGCTTTAATCATAATCGATTTTTCCGTGAAGATTAATATTAGAATCAGTTTATATCTTATCACGTTGCCAGTGCTGTACTGGGAATTTCCGGAATTGTGTAAGCGGTTACTAGTAGGAATTTTAATTGCTTCTGTCTTGGTATATTTCATAAGCTGCTCTAATCTCAGTGGAAGTTCTTTACGTCAACACGAAAACACATCAAAATTACTGCGCAGTTACTGACTGTATTGGTGGGAATAAAATAGTAAGTATTATATTACTAATCTGAAACAACAATTATACAACAAATGCAGCCATACTTTCCCTCTTTAACTCATGCAGGTTAAATCTGTGTTGTTAAATGTGATTTGGTTAATTGTGGTGTTAGCCAGAGACTATGACATATGAGTACAACCATGTGCGGAAGTGTTTAATTTTTTAAATTAAAAACATGCGGTCTCGGCCCTAACTTAAGACATTCTCAATGTCCTGGACAAATGATTTAAAAATATTTCCCATACACAAACATTGCACTAGTCTTCGACTGTAAACAAGCATGCCCGTGGAGTACATGTAACTGACGTAATGAACTTTCACGTTTATTTCAAGTAGCTGGGTCAAGCCGCTCTACCCCGTCAAGTTTGGACTTGACTCTTACACTGGTACACGCTGGACTTGACTCTTACACAGGTACACGCTGGACTTGACTTTTACACTGGTACACGCTGGACTTGACTTTTACACTGGTACACGCTGGACTTGACTTTTACACTGGTACACGCTGGACGACTCTTACACTGGTACACGCTGGACCTGACTCTTACACTGGTACACGCTGGACTTGACTCTTACACTGGTACACGCTGGACTTGACTCTTACATTGTTACACGCTAGACTTAACTCTTACACTGGTACACGCTGGACTTAACTCTTACACTTGTAACAGAATAACAATTCTGTACAGAATGTATTGTGTATAGCCCTGTAGTTGTGGTCTGGTAGACCACAACTCATCACCGTGCGCCAAGCACGTGGTTCGAGAAAATTCTAAGTCACGTGGTTGAGTTGAGCGAGAGGTATGCATGGGCTGAGAAAGTTAGTCTGTGGTCAGAATGTGTTAGAGAAAGGTTGTGTGATTGACTCGAGAATGTAGTAGAGAGAGCCTTACTTGTTTGTTGTAACAGAAGCTTTATTGGTTTTGTGATGTAGGAAGAATTTTAGTAGTTTTATTGCAGATTGGAATCTCGTTTAGGAAGAGTTTCTACCATTGGCAGTTTGTTGGTAGTGAGATGGAAGAATTAGTTTTCCCTGTGTTGGTTGGTTGAGGTTTTGTTGGTAATGTTGTAAGTATTGATTTTTTGTGTATAGTACATTGTAAGGTTTTCGCCCATATGGCGTAGAGATCGCTCACGCAGGGCACTGTTAATGTAATTCTTATTTAGCCTGATGGCTATGTTTCCATCATTCATGATTTCACCCTCATTTTGTCCATTAATAAATGTGCGTGGTCTGATGATATACTACACCAATTGGCTTTGTTGGAATTCTCATTGTTGACCAGTTGTTTTGGTTGGAAGACTGCAAGTTATGTTAAGCTGTCGTATTTGTATTATTTTGTAGAGTAGGAAGCCTGGGTGTCTTGTTGTATTTTCTCAGTGTATAATATAGAAAATTAGGTGATTGTTAGAACACCAACAACAAGAAGAAATTTATAAGTTGAAACTGTACTCCACAAGAAGATTTAATCAAACCACTAGAAAACCATTTTAGTTGGCGCCAATACTATTTCAGGGGTGCCCTAAAAATTATAAATAGCCAATACCATTACACACTGGTACACGCTTGACTTGACTCTTACACTGGTACACGCTTCAGTTGACTCTTACACTGGTATACGCTTGTACTGCTGAGGGTTGCATGATTAAAGTTTCCACAGAATTACACATAAGTTCAGAAAGTTATCATGCAACATCCACCACAGAGTAAGGCTGAGTGGCAAAATGGTTAGTGCACTAACCTCTCATGGCGAAAATCCAAGGATCGAATCCGGCCGGATGCGTCCCAGTCACTCAGCTGTAGAAATGGGCACCTGACATTTTCCTGGAGCTGGGGAATGAAAAGCGGCCAGGTGTGATGCTGACCACATCACCATCTAGTGTATCGACAGGTCAAGGATATTATAGCCACTAACACCATATGCCCTCTGTGCCTATAAGGCATAACGGGATTACCTTTACCGAAGAGTAAGATGTTTTTTGGCTGTTAGTTTTGAGAATCGGTTGCTGTTGTTCCATGTATTTATACACTAATTATTCGTGTTTTCCTGTAATGCGCTTTTGACTAGAACGTGCCATAGTACTGATAAAGGTAGCCGTTTAAACATAGTAGTCGATGGGTATACACTGTTATATCTCTCTCTCTCTGAACCTTAAGTGCCCAGGGCACATGGGGCTTCTGCAAGGGTTTTCCACAAATGCCTGTCTTTCGCCTTTTTTTCTGCTCTTGCCCAGGTGAGCCCTCTATTGCTCAACATCCTTTCTGTTGTTCTTCTCCATGTCTCTTTTGGTCTACCCTTACTTCTGCTCCCCTGTGGTGTCCATCTTAGTGCTATTTTTGGTAGTGAGTTGTCAGTCATTCGGAGCACATGTCCCAACCATCGCCAGCGTCTTTCCTCAATAATTGTTGTCAGTAGTTTCATCTGCATTTCTGCCAATAAGATGTTATTTCTTATGGTGTTTGGCCAAAATATTTTTTTTAATTCTACGTAAACATTTAGTCTGGAAAGAATTCAACTTGTTTTCTATGGTTTTGGTGATACACTGTTATATAGGTAGGAATTATTGATAGAATTTGTAGACTTAGTTATCCACTGTTCTGCTATCTGTCCTTTTATGCCTAATAATTGTAGGCACACTATTTTCACTTGTACTTCTGAGCTTCAAAACTTGAGATCCCACTTCCACTATATCTATAACTCCATAGTGCTGTTAGTATTACAACGATAGACAGTCGAAACTTCATTCTTTTCAGATAGTCGAGGTCCGTCTCTTTCATCGTTGTAGATGTCGGTTTAATGTCAGCTTGGAGTCTGGTTGTGTCTGTTGGTGTCTACTTGCTGTTCGCTGACTGACTCGCTCTCCCAGGAACGGCTTTCACTCAGCGACTAACACATGCAGCAGCTTTATGATCACAATGGCTTTGCTTTATCGGTGCAAATGGTCATGTAATGGTCATGATGATGAGTTAAAACAAAGGCAGTGACAAATCCAGTAAACCCCGACATTACGTTACTGCAACAAAACAAACAAACAAACAAGAAAGATTCCTGGCTTCTACTGACGTCATGAAGTCTTCGATGTCACCGGAATCCTACCACATTCTAGACTTACTGTCCTATACTACAAACTACTAACTGACGACAACTAAAACACAGACTAAGTCCTTACACTAAGCTACATTCTGCTCTAGCCTGCTCCTAACGAACACAAAATTAAGACTTTCTCTAACGAACACAAAACTCAGACAGACTGACTAAAAAATCTCTCTTCCTATCTGGTCATCTGACCAGTCTCTATCTGCACGAGCATCATGGCCAGTACGAGAGGTACAAGCTGCAATTTAAAGAAGGAATGAAATTGTAATTATTAGTTAAGACATCTTTGGGACATAAGTGTTAAAACCCAACTTTCAAATACCAAGATGACGTACCTAACTTCTACATTTAATGACTACCTAACTTAATGACCTACCTAACGTCTTCTACATTAAAAATAATCAAATACTGTCAAACTGAGTTTTACTTACAAGCATTTTAAGTAACGGGAAAACCCTCTCCTACATCCAGCCGATCGTGCTTATAATAATCCAAACGCCCAAGATGTACTGTTTTACTTAGATTTATACAAACGAAAGAAGATTACTCATTGCAGTGTTTTTTAAAATCAGCAATTATAAGTTTGCATTACTATTGTGTGATGATTAGTTTGTTAAGTGAACTAAATACTACATTACAGACAGGATCATTTGTCGATTATACTATTCTAGTAGCTACTAATTTATACCGAACGACGCTTCACAGAACATTCTTTTAATGGGTTAGTATTTACGAAGTTACATTGTTAATTTTTTCAAACAAATTTGTTACTCGGAGAATCTTTAACTGATAGATTGTTATTTATTTAGGGTTTTTCTGAAACTTCTCTAGGTTATTTTTATAATCTCCCTTGTTTGAAAGTTCTCTCCCTTCGTTACTGATTTTGTTGTGCTATAATATTAAGGGGCCTGGTTAGCTGAGTGGTTAAACGCTTGGTTTACTAATCAGGTGGCACCGGGTTCAGTCCCAGCAGTGGGATAGTGGGATTTTTTTCTGGTACACACCTAAAAGAACCTCAGTTTATCCAGCCTCTAAAAATGGGTACCAGAGAAATCTAAGAAGGTAAAGCGGCCAGGCGTGATACTTTCATGTGCCGAATGTCATGGAAAATGGGGGTCTAACACCGTATTCAACAATATGCCTTAATGGCATGCAAAAGGCAATCTTACCTTTACCTGATAATATTAAAGAGTATGATGTGCAAAATAGTCATTCAGTTTTACATGTTGTATTTGTATCCAGTATTCACACTCCTTAAGACCATTAGAAAGTTAAAAGCAAAAACGAGGGGCGAGAACTTTTAAAGGAATGAGAATACTTTTAAAATATACACATGAAATGAAATGAACAAAAGTTTATTAACTTATCAGTTTGAGGATAACAGTCCATCTCGAGAAAATTATAATCATAATCACACTATGAGTAGCAAAATAGATCAAATTTATTTTAAAATAATTTACACCAAGGAATAATCGTTAATTTATTTTATTTTCATGTCTCACTTAGGTCAGCTGAAGCAGAATATAATCTCACACAGAAATTGGTGACGACAGGAAAACAAGTTCTCAGGTTATCTGTTTCAAATTATTTCTATTTACTTTACAAAACATAAAAACAGATTCTCAAATACCATAAACTTCACTCCATGATCTTAAACAGATTAATGCATTAATCAGTGATTATTACTGTTGTAATATGTGGAATATAAACATCTTAAACTGGTTTCCATCACTTCGAGGTTCATCTCCCAGTCACATTCTGTTTACACAGGACCTCCAGCCCCGTGCCCTCCCCCCCCCCCCCCAACCTCCACCGTCTTCAACATACAAGGTATTACTGGCAATAGTGCTTCTCTGAATATGAATCTATATTTATCTTTTATAGACTGTTCAAAGGCATTTGCTTGTGTGCAACACCAGAAACTTTGGGAAATAATAGGTAAAAAATGGGATTTCCAGCACAGTTGATAAAATCAATATCACTGATGTATCTAGACCAACAGGCAGCTGTGAGAATAAATGGTGAAACAACAACTTGGTTTGACATAAAACAAGGGGTTGGTCAGGGGTGTATATTGTCACTTTACTTATTTAACTTGTACACTGAAAATATAATGAAGAATGTTAGAGAAGATGTAGACAAAGATTATTACGATGCCATAAAAATTGGAGGTTACGAAATACCAGAGATTAGATATACTGATGACACAGTATTACTGTCCACAACACAAAAAGGAGTGGAAAAACTATGTCAGTCCGTAAGAACAGCGAAGAGCAAAACCTCTATCTTAATGCGGATAAAACTAAACTGATGAGAACTGACAAAAATTAAATTGATGACAACTGACAAAACAAATAATGCAGCTGAAATATGTATCAATGAGGAAAAATTTAAAGAGGCGGAACGTTTTGAATATTTTGGATCACTACTAACTAATAATAGACTTATAATGAGAGAAAGTAAAAGGAGGACATCTATCGCTCTTCAAAAAGTAGGAGAACTAGAGGAACAGACAGAACTACAAAAATAAAATATTTAAGGGCATGCATCTTTCCCATCGCAACATATGCCTGTGAGACCTGAACACATAACTAAACAGCTGAGAAACACATAAATGCCTTTGAATGTAAATGCTACAGAGGAGTCCTTCAGATATCATGGGCATAAACAAAAAATAAATATATCCATACTATAAGAAACTAAAATTGAAGAAAGTTGGCTAGTAAAGAAGATAAAATAAAGAAAACTTAAAAATTTTTGGACACATTAAATGTCACGAGCATTTAGAGAAGACCGTCTTGGAAGGATACATAATGGTAAAAAGAAAGAGAGGAAGACCAAGGCGAAGATGGCTGCAAGACATCGTTGATAATCTGCTAATGGATGCATCAGCAACAGGGCATCTTGCTTACAACCCAGAGGCCTACAGGGACATGCAAATGACTTACTGACTGACTGGAGTATTACTTTAGACATGGAAAAACAGAACTGTTCATTCATTCATTCATTCATTCATTCATTCATTCATTCATTCAGAACTGTGTAGCATAAAAACAAACTAAATGCATGGTGAAACATTACTGAATGTACTGCATATGTATACCACATTGTTAAGAGAGGCCAAACTAGTAGGCATAACGTCCCATGATGAAGTTGAAAAGCTTTCCGAAAACAGGAAAAGTTGGCGAACTACCAAGTGAGCAGTATGTGACGTTTAACGGCACGGATAGGATGTAAGATATAAGATATATTTCATTTAAAGTATAGTATCTTCAATAGCTTTCAGTAATAATAATTTAATCACAAGCTAAATTTTTAGAACAAATTATTTACTGTCTAATGATAAGTTAATTCACGAAAACTATCCACTTTATTCACAACAGATGCCTTCACGGCGGACACCAGCTTATAAATTGACCAAAATGTCCATGTCTGATCTATTTTTATTGTTCGCTGGCCGGTAGTTCATTATATAGAATTTTTAAGCTACACTTTCCTACAAACGTTTAGAGCTTCAATCGTTATAATTTTTTCACAATACAATCCATTCGTTAAGCGGGGGTTAACTGTATGTTCGGTTAAAGAGCAACAGAAAGAAATGTTATCTATCACCCTTTACAGATAAAATCTCTGCAGTTCATCACTGGCGACATCTGAAGTATTATTCTCTCTGTAAATGACATCTTAAGTAATATGATAACTTCACAACGAAATCTACAAAAACGTTTTAATTGTCCTACCACATCTCTGCACACGTATCAGAAGTGTTCTACCATCATTTTCAATATTCGTACCAAAAACCTGTGAAATGTTCTAATTTATGAACTTTTCACCTGTGTAAAAAATTATCTAAATTCCTTAAACAGGCATAAAGCCCGTCCTCATCTGAAGAATCTACACGTGAAGATTCGCCACTATTAGTCACAAGTGAAGTTTCGCCATTTTCCACTGGTGGAGGTTCATCACACTCAAGTGGCAGAATTATGGAAGACCGCCCTAAAGATACGGACAGAAAGCAACTAATCGACATTCTTAAAGAACAGGTAACAACTGTCAAGTTATTTACCAAATGCTCATCTGTTTCATTTAGTAATAGATAAAAGCATGGTTCTTGCATTTTAGTATTAATTAAGAAGCCAGTTTATCATAATAATAATAATAATAATAATAATAATGCATTATTCTGGTATTACTGATATTAATGATACAGTAATAATGAATAAAATAATTGTGATGACATTTTGTATACATCATATGAAGGAGTATTTCTAATCTGATTAAAATCCAGTGTAGATGATGACAGAGGATGTATAATACAATAGATTTATAACTTCTTTGATTGCATTACATGATATTTTTAGACTGAAAACCCACATTTCTGTCTCAACAGTTAGAAGAAAACACCTTTATCTGGAGTAACTAATGAAACGAACAATGAATGTTATTATACAGAATACTTAAACGGACGAATGAAAGAAAAAATCGTTATTTTCAAAGGGTAAAGAACTGAACGTGCAAGCCCGTCTAACATTCTGCCCTTTATCATACAAACTTTCACTCTATTCCAGATACTCTTCATCAGCCAGTACAAATATGTTATTCATAGGAAACATAATTAAAACTGAAATTGCAAAACATTTACGTTTCACTTTTATCCACAGGCTGGATATAGAAGATATATCAACGTCTAAACACGTGTAACAAAGTTATTCTCGCGGTCTCACACATTAAAGAATATCAACCAAACGATAAACCATACAGTTGTCATGCGCTCACCAGGGTCGTTAATGGTAGATTAAGCCCCATGGTTAGTTACCATAGAGGACTATTCTAGTAAGCAATAACTGCAGAAAACTTCGCTGATTTACAAAAGCACTTATATTCCAAATATCAGCAATTTATCTCCACCTATTTGTGGCAGACAGTAACGTCAGTCAATGCAGACCCTGACCCGTTGAGAGTTCCGGACCTCGCAGTTCTGGCTATGTAGCCAATATATCAGAAATGCGGGGGTCACACATTCACTGGTATAGTCTGGGGCTTTGCTGATACAACAGTTATTTCCCAGCTGTCATGAACTACATTTCACATAGAATTTGAGCAGCGTTCAAATCTGTAAGGGGAATTGTTCTGTTAATATGAAATAGTAAATAATATCCCAAATATGGTATTTAATTTTTTTCACACTTTCACTTCTGCCTTCTGTTCTTGTTTATTCAATTTGTTTCTTATTTCAGAATGAAAAGTTACACAAAGAACAAATTAATCTCGTTAGGGAAATGATTGCTGCAAAAGAGACATTGGAACGACTTATGACACATTATGAGCATTTGAAACATTGTAACTCTTGCCTGGATGAAACACACAAGGATCTCCTTCAGAGCGGCGATTTCTCTCATAACATATCACTAGGCAGAAATAATCAGCAGTCCTTTAGCTCTCAAACCTGCCTTGACTATAAAAGCACCAAGACGGTTAGCCCCTTTATCAATCTTGATTGCAGTCACCCTTCATTCAAATTTAACAACGACGACCAGTCACACGTGAACCTGGGAAGTCCAGATGAAGGACAAGCTGTTAAAGCTTCTGACAAACGCAGAGATTGCTACAACAATCAAATCTCACGTGAAACCATTTCGAGACAGCAAATCGCCCACCATCCTGGCTCTCAAGAAAAAGAAATAGAAAAGATAAAGAGATTTCTTAAAAGACGTCTGGATGATAAATTGACCATGAACAAATTATACACTTTTGAAGACGCTGAAGAATTTTGTCAGAAACATACAGAGCACGTCCACAAACTTCCAACAGGTTCTACGCCCACTGAGATGAATGAGCAGTCCAGCCCTCGTGGAAATGCTTCAACAGAGGAGCATAAAGTAAACAAACAAGCAATACAACAGAGAGATAATGGTATATATCATAAGTCACCAAGAATAGCTATTCAGGAAGCTTGCATACGGCCAAATGTAACTTACAAGAACAAGTCATGTCCCGATGAAGCAACTGACGAGACTAATCTCATCAAACCGGTAAGAAATATCGTGGATGAATTACTGACCGAAAGATTTACTGCGCTCAGTGTAAGCTATGATGAGAAAATACGCCCTGCTAATGATGTAACTGGGAAAGAGAAAGACAAGGAAATCAGGACACAGTCAGATAATGAAGAAACGTCAGAGATAAAGGATAAGAATGAGGCTTTGGCAGGAGCGGAAAATAATACCAAAGCAGAAGATCGAAATGGTGATGATTGCATGCTTGAAGAATCCATGAAAAACTTACATGTAACTTACATTACTTCTAATACTACATCTGACAAGACAAAAGATATCAGTGTAGTAGACAATGAAAGTAAGGAAGCTGATTGGTCTAAAGATAAGAATGCGTCTTCTGATAAAAATATTATCACAACAAAAAAGAAAGATCATGGCGATAAATCATTGCATGAAAAGAACAATGAAAACTTGCCAGCCAAAACTCACCTGTGGCCCATCAAACCAACGCTCGCAGTACAAAGGAAGACGGCCTAGGCACATATTACAGTTCAGTGCAGAAACTCTTCAGGCGTTCAAAGATAACAAATAAGATCGGGCCACAAAAACCACTAAAAACTTTTGTCCCATTTAGAGATATCAGTTATAATTATGTTCCTTCATCTGATATCATTCACATAACTTTATATGAAATCTTTTCAACTAGGAACCGATCTACGTACAATAATTTGTCCAGTCATATAATAAGTGTAATTAATAAAGTATGGCACAATATTTATAAATGTACTAAAGCTTCTGGCTTCATTAAAAAAGAAATACATGAAACAAAAATATTCAGTACTTCATTAAAGGAAGACATGAAGACGGTTAACTGCAGTGACCTTCACAGAGAAACGAAGCCTGGAGACACAACCACCAGAGGAATGAGTTCCAAATAAAGACGTAGATGTCAGCTAGTTCAAGAGAACGACAATTTTGAAATTGGTGACATTGTAAAAGCAATTTTTAAAAAAGGTAGATCTGAACCATGCACAGACCTTGAAGTCTGACAGTGTCATTTATAGACAGAAACAGAATGCTAACACCACAGAGACGACATTTTAAGAAGGGACAGTGTTTCGTAATATATTCAGTTATTAATGTCTTTCATGGAGTTCAAAAAGTTAAAAGGAAAAACTGAACACTGAAGTCACACTCTTATATCTGATAGTAAGTAAACAGTCGTCATAGAGAAAATAAAAACATCTTAAAATAAATTACTATGTTAAGAATAACAACTATTGTGAAAGACCTCTATAGCAGATTTCTTGAAAGCTGTTTTAGGAGTTTTCCTTCGTAGGAAAAGAGAATACACTCATCAAAACGGTGAAGAACTTACAGAGCGCATTCAGTAAATTCCATATATCTATGCGCTCAGTAAACTGAATAGACATCTCTGCAACACTAAAACTGTTTCGAAAGTGAAAAAACCAGTATTATAATACAGAACTAACGGCAGTCGCAGGATGTCAAGAACAATAATTCATTCTGAACTTTCAAAACGACTACCTTATAGGGCAAGAATAAATCGTTCACAGAAGAACAAGATGTTGAGTTTACCGCTATCAAACCATCTGTAAATTATGTCTTGCTTTATCAAGCCAGTTGTAAATTATGTGTCTTGCTTTATCAAGCCAGTTGTAAATTATGTGTCTTGCTTTATCAAGGCAGTTGTAAATTATGTGTCTTGCTTTATCAAGCCAGTTTATGAGCAGGAGCCACTGATTCAAGATATGAAAGCAACTCTCAGTTTTAGTAACGAAAACGACACGGGCCTCGCTAATGGTAGCAGTGTAACAGAGAAAGGCGACCCAGACTACGCTAATGTTACCAGTGTAACAGAGAAAGGCGACCCAGACTACGCTAATGGTACCAATGTAAGAGAGAAAGGCGACCCAGACTACGCTAATGGTAGCAGTGTAACAGAGAAAGGCGACCCAGACTACGCTAATGGTACCAATGTAAGAGAGAAAGGCGACCCAGACTACGCTAATGTTACCAGTGTAACAGAGAAAGGCGACCCAGACTACGCTAATGGTACGAATGTAAGAGAGAAAGCCGACCCAGACTACGCTAATGGTAGCAGTGTAACAGAGAAAGGCGACCCAGACTACGCTAATGGTAGCAGTGTAACAGAGAAAGGCGACCCAGACTACGCTAATGGTACCAGTGTAACAGAGAAAGGCGATACAGGCCCTGCTAATGGTATCAGTGTAACAGAGAAAGGCGACACAGGCCCTGTTAATGGTTTCAGTGTAATAGAGAAAGGCGACACAGGCCCTGCTAATGGTACCAGTGTAACAGAGAAAGGCGACCCAGGCCCTGTTAATGGTTTCAGTTGTAACAGAATAGCAATTCTGTTCAGAGATTAATTGTGTAGCGCTAATAAATTGTGTTGCGTAGACTACGTCATTAGGAAGGCTCGTGTGCAAAAAGTCGTTAGAAAGGTCCGTGTGAAAAAGCGGGTCGTTAGGCAGTTTTTGTGTGAACGTTGAACTGGATGGACGTGTTTGGGCGAACGAGAATGGGGTAGAGCGAGTCTTGTCGTTGTTAGAACTGGTTTAGTTGTTTTTCCTGTGTGGCTGCAGTCCTTGGTAAGCTTGTAAGTATGGTTTTTGGTATGAATAAATCATTGTAAGGTTTTCCTTGCCCATGTGGCGTAGACATTTCACGCCGGGCATTTGCTACTGTAAATTTCTGTTCAGCCTGATGGCTACATTCCCATCATCATGAGTTCACCCCTCATTTTGGTCCATTAATAAATGTGTGTTGTCTGATGATAAACTACACCAATTGGCTTTGTGGAAATTCTCATTGTTGACCAGTTTGTTTTGGTCGGAAGACTGCCAAGTTATGTTTAAGTCGTTGTATTTGTACTATCTTTTGTGGAGTTGAAAGCCTGGGTGTCTTGTTGTATTTTCTTAGTGTATAATTCAGAAAATTAGGTGATGGTTAGAACACCAGCAACAAGAAGAAACTTATAAGTTGAAACTGTACTCCACAAGAAGATTCAATCAATCCAGTAGTCATATTTTTTGTGTAGATAGCAGTACGGCCAAACTGTTATAGTGGCCGCTATAAACAGTCACAGTCACACACACACTGTTTCAGTGGTGCCGTGACACTGTTTCACAGTGTAATAGAGAAAGCCGACACAGGCCCTGCTAATGGTATCAGTGTAACAGAGAAAAGCGACACAGGCCCTGTTAATGGTTTCAGTGTAATAGAGAAAGCCGACACAGGCCCTGCTAATGGTACCAGTGTAACAGAGAAAGGCGACCCAGACTACGCTAATGATACCAGTGTAATAGGGAAAGTGAGCAGCCCATTGCACAAATGGATAGTATAGAAACACCCAGAATGAAGAAGAAGAAGGAATTTGTGACTGGAATGGAAAGTTCTGCCAAAATAGAAGATCAAAACCGTGACGGTTCCTGGCTTGAAAAGTTGATGAAAATCTTTGATGTCGGAGATACATTACATATCTTACTTCATGTAACAAAATCAGTGAGTCACATTTGAATGTAATAAATGTTGAAGAAGCTGACCAGATTACAGTTACGAAGGGGTCATCTGCTGAAACTGATATCGCAACAGAAAATGAAGGTCAGTTTAGGGCTCCTTTCGTTGCATAAAAGGATAAATAATAGCATATGCATCTGCAGTACATAGAAATTCACATTCATAAGGAACTTAATAAATAAAATATGCCAGATGTTAACTGCATACATTAGAACTTCTGATACCTGGCATAAAAATACATAGTAAAAAACACGTCAGTACATCTGATTGAAAAATGCGAGTACAGTTAACAACCATGTTAAAAAAAACATGCGCAATCAAGCGTGTACATGAAATCAACAAAAACTAAGTCCTAGAAAAGAAATCTCATGGTCAAATTCCGACTAATTCAGAGGAACATTGCCGCACTGACGTTGATTCTTAATGCTTGTTAAAGTGCTTAGAATGCCGAGTGTCACTCATACAGACATCTCCAAGTTTGAAAGTTTGTCTTTTTACAAAGTGAAACATGGCACTAACACCACAGGAAGAACACCATAACAATGTGTTTGTAAGTTTATTACTGATTCTGCATATGTTCCGGTGTATATACCTTACCCAGAATTTGCTGAATTTGTCATCTAACCCCAGAGGTATACCCCAGTTTTCGGGGACATGCAAAATATAACATTTACCATTAAACATAACGTTTGTAACCATTAAATTTGTAAGTATTAAAATCCAGTAATAAACACTGATTACAGGAAAGTAAAGGAGCAACCCTGGTTAATGCTTAAATCAACGTGAAATGTTATTTTTTAAATGAATATTTCATTATTTCTTCCGTATCATTTTCCCCGTTTGTTCCGACGACCCATTACCGGGAAGACCAAATTAGCCACGGGAGCGTTAAAAAAGTGGATTAACTGAAACAAATTTTCTAGGACATGCAACGTGCTGCAACTGTTGCCTGAAGTGAAAAACTCAAGAGTCGTCTTGACAAATTTTTATTACTTATGTAATTTATATCTTGAATTAAACAGCAGTGGAATGCCCGACTTCAAACAGACACTGTTGATAGCTACAACTTTCTGAAATTTTGGTCCAGTAATTTTCATGGTTCAGATGTCATGCAACAAATCTAGAACTGGGTGGAGATACAACAGGGTGGAATCATTCGACAACGGCCAGTCACTCATCAGTCTGGAAAATCTAGGTCAAAAGCAAGTTGTTGAACTCCACCGCTTTTATTTACAAAACATACCTTTCATATGTAAAGAAATTTCGGGACTGGAGATCACAAAGTACCCCTTATTTCACACAATAAAACATAACTGTAAATTACAATGAAAAAAATTGTGGGAAAACATTAAAATCTTGTCATCACGATAAAGCGAAAAAGCCTGGAGGAAGTTGAAGAACTCTGTACAGAAAATGCAGTCAAACTTGATTCCGTGAACTGCAGGATCCATCAAGCCAACTCTAAATTACTCGGATAAATAACTGATTGAAGCAATATAGGATTTATTCTTAGCAGCGCTCAGGGCAGGTTAATGTCGTCAGTGAGACTGAGAAAGTCATGTTAAACATTCTGAGAAAGGTATGATAAACATTCTGAGAAAGGTATGATAAACATTCTGAGAAAGGCATGATAAACATTCTGAGAAAGGCATGATAAACATTCTGAGAAATGCATGGATACAGATTTTGAGAAAGTCATTATTGAAGATTTTTTGGAAAGACATGGATAAAAATTATGAGAAAGGCACGGATAAACATTTTGAGAATGGCATGGATAAAAATTTTGGTAAGGCATCGATGAATATTTAATGAAAAATGAATAACAATTCTGGGAAAGATTTCAATGAAAATTTTGAAAAGCAAATTTAAAAAAAACATTCCACACACAGTCACAGAACAAGATGAAGGATAATGGCAGTATATGATTTTACTGAATGAAAGCACCGTTAACAGCAGGTCATACCAGGAGAGATTCATTGCTTTAGTTAATGTAGAAATTTATAGAGTAGCAATAACCAGACTGTAGCAATTATTACTCCAGCAAATACGACCACAAAAAATGAAAGACCTAATACGAGTAAGCACTTTGGTGAAGGAACTCATCTGACTACGGAATAAGAAATTTTATTTTGAAAAGGAAAACTGTTCAAGAACAGACGGTTAAAGCGCAGATTGATTAAAAGATCTAATGCACATGAACTTCAGTATCAACGATGAAAACGATATAGATCTTTCTGAAGCTGATGACATTAAAAAATATTCACAACTGAATAGAGACATTTGAATTGTGTTTTATGTGAACTCTGAACATTCAGAAAGCAAGAGACAATGAAAGCTGTAATAACTGAGGTTTAATGAACTTAAAAGAAGGAATTAATTTTCCAAGATTATTATTTGCAGAATTTTGTAACATGTAAAAATATGTAAAGCACAGGAGTCTGAGAGAGAGATAAAGATATATATATATATATATATATATATATATATATATATAAAACAACTGATTATGAGTATCTAAACTATGATGACACTTCAACTTCTAATTCACATCTATTTTGTGAAGATCACGGACATCATCTTCGGAGAGTTGCGTGCCTGAAGTGTCTAGCAAATGGAATTGTACATCAGAGTAACATGAACATCGTCTTTTGGAACTGTGTACTGCATCTTTTATTGTATACAATTCTGTCATATTACTATAACTCTCAAGTTGTTTACTGTTTCATGTTTATAAACTGAAATATGACCCCCACCCCTACCCTTCCCACACCACACAAGATTATCTAATAAAAGAAAGTCGTGGTTAAGCTGTCATATACCCCCCCCCCCCACCTTGTATCTCTGGTATTTAATATATAAACTTTCAGCATCATTTTCATACTTGTGCAATGAAATCTCTTTCTCTCTCCTCTCTCTCGCACACAGACAGACAGACACACACACAGACACAAAGGGAGAGAGAGAGAGAAAAGAAATGTAAAAACTTTACTTTTTTGACCATAGCAAAGTGCTTTCTCTTTTTTTTTCTACTATTTTTTACATTATTATTTGTTATATATCACATATCATTCATGCGAATTTATATTTTATATTGAGGTGTAAACCGAAGCTTTACAACTGTGTGCTCGTTAACTGGTAAAGCTATTCCTACTTTTGTTTTAAGTAGTTTTTAATGTCTTGTTTCAGAAATTAAGATGATAACTAACCTCATTTAATTCAAAGTTTCTAAAGTAATTGATAATTTAGCTTTTAATTAATTAATTTATTATTTACTCATTGACTTGTAACCATACTTTGTTTTATTTTATTCATGCTGCTGATGTTAACACCAACTTTTCAGTAGACTTCTATTTTTAAGAAAAGTTAATTGATAATTTTTTTCCATTTTTTAAAATTGACTTTAAAATAATAAAGTTTTAATGAGATTACAAGTTTTTTTTAAGTTAAAAAAAACCTTTTTATTATAGAATTCTTATGTTTAAAATGTATATCTTATAAAAGCAGATTAACAGAAAAGGGATGGTTAGAATGTGCTAGAATTTGCGCCAAAAATGCAGTCAAACTTCAAGATCTTTTGTGTTTAAGAGGTCGTATTTGTTGGAAGGGAAGATGTTAAAAGTTAGTCAGATCCAGAAATCCTACCCCTGCTCGCTCATCATTGGTCACTATAGCAGGCATTTGAGAAGGTTAAGACAGCAGAGTTAGGATAAATAAAGGAGGGAAGATAAGATTGTCTTGTACTTTATAATAGAGAGAAGATAATAATGTTTTGTACTTTATAATACAGAGAAGATAAGAGTGTCTTGTACTTTATAATAGAGAGAAGATAAGAGTGTCTTGTACTTTATAATAGAGAGAAGATAAGAGTGTCTTGTACTTTATATTGAGAGAAGATAAGAGTGTCGTACTTTATAATAGAGAGAAGATAATAATGTTTTGTACTTTATAATAGAGAGAAGATAAGAGTGTGTTGTACTTTATAATAGAGAGAAGATAAGAGTGTCTTGTACTTTATAACAGAGAGAAGATAAGAGTGTCTTGTACTTTGTATTGAGAGAAGATAAGAGTGTCTTGTACTTTGTATTGAGAGAAGATAAGAGTGTCTTGTACTTTATAATAGAGAGAAGATAAGAGTGTCTTGTACTTTATAATAGAGAGAAGATAAGAGTGTCTTGTACTTTATAATAGAGAGAAGATAAGAGTGTCTTGTACTTTATAATAGAGAGAAGATAAGAGTGTCTTGTACTTTATAATAGAGAGAAGATAAGAGTGTTTTGTACTTTATAATAGAGAGAAGATAAGAGTGTCTTGCACTTTATAATAGAGAGAAGATAAGAGTGTGTTGTACTTTATAATAGAGAGAAGATAAGAGTGTCTTGTACTTTATATTGAGAGAAGATAAGAGTGTCGTACTTTATAATAGAGAGAAGATAATAATGTTTTGTACTTTATAATAGAGAGAAGATAAGAGTGTGTTGTACTTTATAATAGAGAGAAGATAAGAGTGTCTTGTACTTTATATTGAGAGAAGATAAGAGTGTCTTGTACTTTATAATAGAGAGAAGATAAGAGTGTCGTACTTTATAACAGAGAAAAGAAAAGAGTGCGGTCTTCTGTTTAAAAAAAGGACAGAGAGAAGAGAACAAATGACTGTGAATTCGGTCACATGAATTCTAAACCTGGAGTTCTCAGAATGAATCTAGAAATCAGAACTAGAAGCATGAAGCAATACCTGAAAGAAAAAAATTAAATTACTCTCATCTAGGAAGCAAGGAAACACAAGATCATAATTACTTTAGAATTGATCAGGACAATTTTCACATACTTAGAAAAATCTGCTACAAACAAAGCCCTTCCCATCACAGACTTCCATCAGAAGGACTAGAAAAGTTAGAATTTCCTTTACGCCAACTTAGGTAGCTCGCTTGAGCACAGGCCTCAAAATATTAGGAACCTTCATATTTACAGATTTTTTTTAAAAATCGCACATTTTCAAACGCCTTGGCATTTTAAAAGCCATATGTATGTATGTATGTAATGGTCTGATCTGTTTGGTTTTGATTTGCTAAATAAAGGAAACAGTCTCTTTGTCTGTCTCGGACTTAAGGTCTTGAATCGAATCCCCACCATCACTCGTTAAAATTCTCGCCTTTACCAGAGCGAGTGTACCTCTCTGAGATTCTCCTTTACGAGAGGAAGTAGATTAGATCACTCAAGGACCTACTCGACGTGCAGTGAAGAAAACTCTTTAAACTTTTAACACGGTAGGTCTGATCCTGTTCTGTATCGAACAAAGACATCTGCATTTGGTGCTGGTCATATAGTCATGGCATAAATGTCTTTTAATTTTCTATCATTTCACCTGTGAATATTTCTAAATCTACTGCAATGTGGCAGTTTTGTGTTCTATTGTATGAGAGTATGTCTAATCTACGGAAATAAATTAGCTCGTGCTACATAAACAGGCACACGATGATGATACAAGTTATGCGACAAATTTTCTTGAGAATCATAACAAAACACGCCATAAAAGCACGACATGTACAAAGACTGTGATTACAGAATGAAGCAACACATATTTCTGATATATATATACACACACACACACACACACACATATATCATCATCATCATCATCATGTGCCGTGCCGACTGGCGTTGGCTATTATGCTTCTCCAGAGTATCCGATTCTTCATGCAGGCCATCAGTTCAGTTGGTGATCTCCTCTCACACCATCCCGTCAGACTGTCCAGTATCATTTCTCTTGGTCTTCCTCTTGATCTTCTTCCTTTTATTTTTCCTGTTGTTATAATATTTTCAATGCCCCTTCTTCTCATTGCATGTCCTATGAAAGTACATTGTCTCTCTCTTATCTTTTTGACAAGGTTTTTTTGTCTCTCCAGCTCTTCTCCTACATTCTTCATTAGTTATTTTTGCTGTCCAGGGGATTCGCAATATTCTTCTAATAAACCACATTTCTGCTGCTTCCAATGATTTTTGTGCAGACTTGCCTATTGTCCATGATTCACTTCCATATAACAAGATAGGTTCAATATAGCATTTTAGGACTCGTTTTCTAACATTCATTGATAAGGATGTGTTGGTTAATATGTTTCTCATTCTCTGAAATGCAGTCTTTGCTTGGCCTATTCTGTTCCTAATTTCTGTTCTGCATTTCCCATCTGAAGTTATTACTGCTCCAAGGTATTTGAATTTCTGCACCTGCATTAGAATAGTTCAGTTTAATTTAATACTGCATGTTGGTGGATTCTGTTTCTTAGATATAACCATAGTCTCTGTCTTTTTGATGTTCAAAGTAAGGCCTTTCTGTTCACTTTCTTTGGCGACTTTATCCAAGAGATTTTGCAGGTTAGTATATATACACACACACTTTATTTCCTGCTATAATTTGTAATTTGCCGTAATAAAATACTAAATAAAATCTTACAGTAACCATGTGTTTTCATTGTTTTCATTTGTCGTGTTACTGTGACTGCTTTAATGAAGATATAGTCACTGACATCACATCCACTGATACCATTCGAAATAACCTTTTCACTTTTTATACCAAAATGTTTACATGAACATATTTATAAACTAACCAAAAGTTTTCTATTGTGTATGATTCATCTTTACCAAACAATTTTTAACGATTGATCCGGGAGACACAACGGAATAAAACGATTCATTATACAGGCTAAAGTGGATTTTCTTAGCCATTATAAAACATCAAAAAACAAAGTTTTATTTTTTTAGTGAGTTCCACTCTCAAACGAACACATTGGTGGTCAACAAGCAGAAACACACACACCCTATTATCAAGAAAACGCTGCCATACTAGTTCTGACATACATCTGTATCTGCGGATACTTGTTCTTCTAACATATAGATATCTCCAGATATTTGCTCTTCTGAGATTCAAATATCTCCAGATACTTGCTCTTCTGACATTCACATATCTCCAGATACTTGCTCTTCTGACATTCACATATCTCCAGATACTGGCTCTTCTGACACACAGCTATATCCAGATAGCTGCTCTTCTGACACACAGCTATATCCAGATACTTGCTCTTCTGACACACAGCTATATCCAGATACTTGCTCTTCTGACACACAGCTATATCCAGATACTTGCTCTTCTGACACACAGCTGTATCCAGATACTTGCTCTTCAGACACACAGCTATATCCAGACACTTGCTCTTCAGACACACAGCTATATCCAGATATTTCCTCTTCTGACATTCAGATATCTCCAGTTACTTGCTCTCCTGACATACAAATATCTCCAGACACTTGTTCTTCTGACATACAGATATCTCCAGATAATTGTTCTTATGACATTCAGATACCTCCAGATACTTGATCTTCTGACATACAAATATCTCTTGATACTTTTTCTTCTGACATACACATCTTCAGGTAATTGTTCTTCTAACATTCAGATATCTCCAGATACTTGATATTCTGACATACAGATATCTCCTTATACTTTTTCTTCTGACATACAGATCTTCAGATAATTGTTCTTCTAACATTCAGATATCTCCAGATACTTGATCTTCTGACATACAGATATCTTCAGATACTTGTTCTCCTGACATACTGATATCTTCAGATACGTGTTCTTCTAACATACATATATCTCCAGATACTTGTTCTCTTACATACAGATATCTTCAGATACTTGTTCTCCTGACATACAGATATCTTCACATACTTGTTCTATCTCCCTGAAACTCTAAGCTTAATGTTCTGTACACAAACTGCAGCGGTAGGGCTGAAACACAAGCAGCGTGACCGATGAGTAGGAGGTCATGGTGGCTAGTTTTCCAAACTTTGAGTGGAGCCGTAAAAGCAGAAAAGTTGCCATGTCTGTTTAGAAATTCCACTACCACGGGGACTATAGCGGTCACGGCTCCATTACCTACACATAACCTGTTAATGGGGACACCGACGGAGAGGTAGGACAAGCTTTTCGTGGTCTATAGTTCAACAGCCTTGATACAAGCAGTCAAATGTAGGTCGTTTATCGCTACCTCGGGCAGTGTGTTCAGTCATATCTTCTGTTATAGATAACGGGTTAATCCTTCTGTTACTATCTCAGTTTGTTATGTCATTCTTCTCGGAAAGTCTCCTTCAGTTTGCCTTACTGTCCTTCTCGGAAAGTTCCAAGTTTTGGAAAACTCCATCTCTGGCCACACATTGTAGAACTAACTGACAAGACAATATGTGCTCTTGTAAAGATTGATCTTCGTTATTTTTGCTGTTACGTGATCTTTATGTGTACTCGCTGTTAGTTTCTCCTACAGTTTGTTCTATTTAACGTTTGTATTGTTTGTGGACACTTAACAAAACAGCTGAGAAGCACATAAATGCCTTTGAATGTAAATGCTATAGAAGAGTTCTCCAAATATCGTGGACACAAAAACGAACAAATATATCTATACTGCAAGAGCTTAATATTGATGAAGGCTGGCTAGTAAAGAGGATTAAAGAGAGAAAACTTAAATATTTTGGCCACATTAAACGTCATGGTAATTTAGAGAAGACCATATTGGAGGGATACATAATGGGAAAAAGAAAGAGAGGAAGACCGAAACGAAGATGGCTGCAAGACATCGTTGATGATCTGGAAATGGATGCAGCAGCAGCAGGCCATCTTGCTCACAACCGAGAGGCCTACAGGAGTGCTGTTTGGGAGGCAAAGTTCCGCAAGGGACATGCAAAGGAATGAATGAATGAATTGTTATTCTTTCTTCAAATCTTATTATTCATTTTTAACTGGAAATGCTTTGGCAGATTAATTTATGCTGAGTATTGAGTACACATGTTAATTCTTATCTAAATTTGATAATCATGTTTTCTTCATTCATGGCTGTATTATCAGGAGGTAGTCATTCATAGTTTCTGTGGACGCTATTCAACAAAGTACCCATTGTCTAGTACGAGTTATGAGGTCTTGTAGTTCTAGTGATCCACATCCAACCGTTATGTATGTCCTAGCTGTAAGGAGCTGCATGTCTCAACTTAAGTTGTTCTTCACTTGTTTGCTCGAGGGTTCATTGAATGGCGATCTAGCAATTACGTGGAGTCTTATATAAGTCCATTTCTAGCCTTGTTTATCTCCGGTTATGTTACCTAAACATGTGCAGTATTTATTTTGGCTACACTGCTTTCTCCTGTTTTCACCCTGAAACTGCGCTCTGGTGAGCTTTGCCGCTGATGCTATGAAAATGCTGATGCGTGGCTTCATTTGGCATTGGGAACAGGTTACGGCAGATATTTTTCCTTGCCTTGAGGGGAGCTAAAAACCAGGTGTTTGCGATACTTCTTTAGGATACTCCACCACCGTGGGGACAACTGCGATCCCTGCCCCGTTAGTCAGTCTAGGTCTGTTGCTGCAGGTGCTAACGGAAGGGTGAAAGAGGGTTTTGATATCGGCTGTGATTCGTCCACCCTGACCATAGAATGTCTTGTCTTCTATCTCTCTGTAAGTCTTCTTCTTCTTCTTCTTCGTTCACTTCTACCACCAAAAACCGCACTGTGAACCTACTGAACTCACGCCTGTGGTCCTAGTTAGGTCCCGTGGTCCCCTGTGTGGTCCCCGAAAAGACCACACGAGATCCACGAAAGGACCACAAGGGGTTCAGAGTATCACAGTGCTTTAGCCTGTATTCTTGGTGGGTCTCGGAAGCGGGACTGCGTGACACCGTGGTTTTCATTGCACCAGTTTAGTCTAGGGTTGGACTTTCTCACCGGAAGACCTCGACGTGTTTAGGATATCAGTGCATCCCCGCTGGGTGAGAGGCAGTAGCCCACCCAGGCCAGAGTTGGACTTTCTCACCGGAAAACCTCGATGTGTTTTGAGATACCCGTGTATCACCGCCGGGTGAGAGGTGCTTGCCCATCCAGTCCAGGGTTGGACTTTCTCACCGGAAAACCTCAGCGTGATTAGGATACGCAAACATCCCCGCCGGGTGAGAGGTGGTTGCCTATCTAGACTTCCCTGGTCCAGTGTCTCCGACTTCAGCATTTTGCGGTCGTGGCCGCTACCCTTCCTAGTTGTGACCAGGATGGAGCTTTTGTCCAGGAGGACGAATCCTCGCCACTAGTGACTTCTACCCCTGGGTTGAGCCGGTTTAGGCATTATCCCAGTATGGGTGTTTGGGACGGGACTGACCTCTAGAGCAGAGGTACTGTGACATGCATAGCCTTCAAGATTCACCCCTGGTATGAGCCGGTTTAGGCAAAATTCACCAGTATGGGTGTTTATCAGGCGTTACCGACCTCTAGAGCGGAGGTGGCATGACATGTCTAGCCATCAAGTTCCACCCCTGGTGTGTGCCGGTTTAGGCATATTTCACCAGTGTAAGTGTATTTCGGACGTGGGCAGGCTCTAGAGCAGAGGTGCCGTGGTATACCTCTTGTAGCGATACTACTGGACATACCAGTTAAACCTCACTTTCCACCACCTTTTCCCCTCGGCGCCGCACAGCAACCTTTATTTCTTTTCCGCATTTACTTCCTTAACCGGGAGGAGCTTCACTCTACGCGCGGCATTTGAAGAGTCAAGCCAGCAGTGTCTTAACCTCTGGGACAAGCCGGTTCATGCATTTCACCCAATATGACTGCACTCAAGACGTGGCCGACCTCCAGACCAGAGGTGCCGTGATTTGACTGTTTGCTTCGCTTTATCCTTTCTACCACCTTTTCCACAGTGATGCTGCGCGGCAACCTCATTTGCAAATTTCTTCATTGGCCGGGAGGAGCACCGCTCCACGCACAGCAGCTGAAGATCTCGCCAACAGCGGCAGATGAGCTACCAAACGTGCCACTCATCTACCCTAAGTAACTGGTTTCAGGCGCCAGATATTCGCCCTCGCCCCTTCTCCTGTCAGTTTAAACAGTTCTGCCACGGGAAGGCCAGGAGCTGGACTTGACTGCCAGAGGCTGTTTGTGGCGCGTTTGCAGTCCTTAGAACCTCTCTGTAAGTGAGAGCTGGTGTTCTTTGCAGCTGATGCTATGAAGATGTTGGGGCACATAATCGTATAGGCGTGGGAGCGGGTTACGGCGGCTATCTTTTCAGTCTCAGAGTACAGCTAAAAAGCAGGGGGTCTGAAATGCTTCTTTAGCAGACTCCACCACCATGGGGACTATGGCGATCCCTGCCTCGTTAGCCAGGCTAAGCCTGTTACTGGGGGTACATGGGAGAGGTGGGACAGGGACTTGGTCAGCTATGGTTCGCTAACCCTGACGCTAGCATATCAGCCATAGGTCGCTGGTTGCCTCATCGGAGAGGCAATGCTGATCACACTACAAAATATTTTTATAGTTATCCTCTTAAAAGCATTACAGTTCTCATTACTCTCTTTTTACGACTATTCATATCAGAGGTAGTATCAAATTTGTCTTCTCTCTCCTCAGTGTTAGTTGCCATTTTCTTTCGCTATACAGATCATATGCGTGAGGGCGAATGTGTTGCGAAGTGGTTAGTGCACTAGTTTCCCAGGGTGGTGTCTGGCTTCATGTCAGACTGGAGGCACGCCTGTCACTCAGTTGTAGAATTATATACCTGGTTGCTCTTGGAGCTGCTAAAGTAAATGTATCTAGGCCTGATGCTGACCACAGAACTCTGACAACACTGTATAGACTGGTCAATGAAAACATGACCACTAACATGATCTCCCCTGGACGCCTCTATGGTAATATAGAACAACATTTGCCCGTTTGCTTAACTTAATATTTCATAAAGTGAGCAGTACTGGACCCTTCTCTGAAGGCCGCTGAGAAGACACTGGGAGTTTGTAAGGGAAAAGACAGCAAAGGTGACATCAGAACAAACTGAGCGCAAATAAGTTTAGGAGAATGATGGGGGCATCAGTAAGAAAAAATTTGGAACCACTCATTTAAGTAATGCAAGTGTTATTTTCCCTTTTTGATCACAATTGTTAGCGTCGTTTTCCTATTCCTGAAGCAGTCACGGAGATAATGTACAATGTTCTTGCGTAAATAAAGAAATGCCCAAACTTAGCTAACGCGAAAAGAAAAGTACGTTCTCAAAGGATTCAGCTGGTGAATAAAAAGTTTCGGTCAACTGCGGATTTATGTGGACCCCTAGTGTGAGCTATATATAGACTGTTAAAAAAAAAAAGAAACACAACACTACTGTAGTCGTAACTGACATTAAATGTCAAATTTGTATCAGATTTTCAAACAGATTTTTAACCAGATAGACCACGTATTAATCAACAAACAGACTTTTAACCAGATAGACCACGTATTAACCAACAAACAGACTTTTAACCAGATAGACCACGTATTAACCAACAAACAGACTTTTAACCAGATAGACCACGTATTAACCACAAACAGACTTTTAACCAGATAGACCACGTATTAACCAACAAACAGACTTTTAACCAGATAGACCACGTATTAACCAACAAACAGACTTTTAACCAGATAGACCACGTATTAACCAACAAACAGACTTTTAACCAGATAGACCACGTATTAACCAACAAACAGACTTTTAACCAGATAGACCACGTATTAACCAACAAACAGACTTTTAACCAGATAGACCACGTATTAATCAACAAACAGACTTTTAACCAGATAGACCACGTATTAACCAACAAACAGACTTTTAACTAGATAGACCACGTATTAATCAACAAACGATTCCGGCATGCATTGCTGACAACAAAAACCATGCCAGGAGCCGACTGCAATAGTGACCAGGACCCACTGTGTGGAAAAATTAGAATAAAACTAAAGAAAGCAGGCATAAAAGTGAGAAACAACAAACTAATACAGAACTTCTTAAAAATGACCAAGAACTGCGAGAACAATATAGAGTTATTATAACACATAGATACAATGATAAATAGTATAGATGAACAGTATAGATGAACAATGGGCAATGTTAAGAGATTCTATTCACCAAACTGTTAACGAAAAAAGAAGCCTCTAAAAATAAATGGATGACAGACGACATCTTGGGACTGATGGACAAGAGGAGTAAGAGTAAAAATAACCGAGAAAAATATAGCAAGATAAATAAAGAAGTAAGATGCAAATGCAGAGAAGCAAAAGAAGTGTGGTTAAATGAACAGTGCAGACAAATAGAGGACTCCCATTATAAAGACAGCAAAAACATGCACAAATGCGTTAGTGAACTCACAGGCAGGAAGACAAAATATACCACAGAGTGCCTGAAATCAAAAGAAGGTAAAATGTTAATGGGAAAAGAAGACATTGTGGACAGGTGGACAGAGTACATCGGTGAGCTATTTGAAGGAGAAAGACCAGAATTAACACCAGATACTGAAAACTATGATGGACCACCAATACTTGAAGATGAAATCATAGACGCCATCAGACACACGAAGAAAGAAAAAGCAACTGGGCTTGATAATATAACAATAGAAGAAATAGAGGCGCTAGAGGAGACAGGAATAAAAATAATAACCAAGTTATGAATGACATTTACAGCAGTGGTTATCTGCCCAGTGACTTGCTTAAATCCACGTTTATAGCACTACCAAAGAAACCAGGGACAAAGGAATGTGATGAGCATCGAACTATCAGCCTCTCGTGTCACATAACGAAGCTACTTCTGAGAATAATTATGAGAAGAGCAAGGAAAAAGATAAAAATGGAAATAACAGATGAACAGTTTGGATCTTTGTGGGCCGGCTAGCGTAGTGGTTAGAGCACTCGTCTAGCAACCAAATGGTCGAGGGTTCGAATCCCCAGCTGAGCGGGATTTTTTTTTCCGACCAATACGGCCCTGAGGTCGACCCAGCCTCGTAAAATGGGTACCAGAGAAAATCTGGGAAGTAAAGGCAGCGAGGAAAGGAACTGGTCACCCTACCTCACACGCTGATGACCCAGCATAATGAGGTCTCTAACGCTTCACCCCCTACGGCATTTGAAATGCTATGGGACTATCTTTACTTTTTTTTTAGTTTGGATTTGTTGAAGGAAAAGGATCACACAATGCCATTTATGCTTTACGAACACTAACAGTAAGAACTTTAGAAATACACAAATATCTCTGCTTATGCTTCATTGATTACACCAAGGCATTTGACAAGGTGAAACATAATGAAATTATTAAAATGCTTGAAGACATCAATATAGACGGCAAAGACCTGAGGATTGTAAAACATCTATACTGGCAGCAAGAAGCAGCAATTCGACTTGAAAATAGAACTGGAAAATATCAATATATAAAACATGGGGTGCGACAAGGATGTGAACTATCTCCAGACTTTTTTCTCTGTACAGCGAGAATATTCTAAGAACGATCATCACAGAACCAGGCATAAAAATTGGAGGATACAATATTAACAACCTTCGGTATGCTGACGACACAGTACTGATAGCTGAGAACCAACAAGACTTGCAAAAATTCTTGGATAAAGTCGCCAAAGAAAGTGAACAGAAAGGCCTTACTTTGAACATCAAAAAGACAGAGACTATGGTTATATCTAAGAAACAGAATCTATCAACATGCAGTATAAAATTAAACGGAACTATTCAAAAGCAAGTGCAGAAATTCAAATACCATGGAGCAGTAATAATTTCAGATGGGAAATGCATAACAAAAATTAGGAACAGAATAGGCCAAGCAAAGACTGCATTTCAGAGAGTGAGAAACATATTATGCAACACATCTTTCTCAATGAATGTTAGAAAGGGAGTCCTAAAATGCTATATTGAACCTATGTTGTTATATGGAAGTGAATCATGGACAATAGGCAGGTCTGCACAAAAATCATTGAAAGCTCAGAAATGTGGTTTATTAGAAGAATGTTGCGAATCACCTGGACAGCAAAAATAACTAATGAAGAATGTATGAGAAGAGCTGGAGAAAAAAAAACCGTGTCAAAAAGATAAGAGAGAGACAATGTACTTTCATAGGACATGCAATGAGAAGAGGGGGCATTGAAAATATTATAACAACAGGAAAAATAGAAGGAAGAAGATCAAGAGGAAGACCAAGAGAAATGATAGTGGACAGTCTGACAGGATGGTTTGAAAGGAGATTACCAACTGAGATGATGGCCTGCATGAAGGATCGTGTACCCTGGAGAAGCATAATAGCCAACGCCAGTCGGCACGGCACCCGATGATCAAAATTTTATATAACGGAATTAATGTTTCAGTCTTGGCATGAAGAAACTTTAAGACTTGAACAATGAAATGATGTTCATCAAATTTCGTTTGGACTTTCATTCTTTGCGACTGAAGCCTCCATTTCAGTAAAGTGTATGGCCTCCTCTAGCCTGTATCAGAGAATGACATGGAGAATGACATGGATCCGATTAGCCATTGGATCTGTTGTTGTGGGATGGCTGCCCACTCTTTCCGCAGTGCAAGAGACAACTATCGGAGAGTGGTTGGAGCCACGTCTCGCTGTCGGACTTGTCTGTTAAGTTAATTCCATACGTGTTCTGTTGAGTTCATGTCTGATGACATGGATGGCCACGGAATGGTCTGGACGTTGTTGTCAGCGAGGAACTGGGTGGTGAGTTGTGCCACGTGAGGTCGAGCGTTATCCTGTTGAAAAATCGACCCGGGTGCAGCCAGAAGTGGAAGGACGTTAGGATGAGAATTTCAGCGACGTATCGCTGGGCATTCAGGCGTCCTTCAATTTGCACCAGGTCACTTCTTCCCATAAACCTGATCGTCCCCCACACCAGTACACCTCCACCACCATGTGAAGGTAGGCAGGTCTGGGCGTAGCGCTCATGGACTCTGCCGTAAACTCTCTTCCGTCTATCGTGTCACTGAAGCAGAAAGAATGATTTATCACTAAACCAAACCCTTCTCCAACCATTTGCAAGGGTCCATTAACGATGCTGGTTCTTTCACTGCAGTCGGTTCTGGCGATGCCGGCCCGTAAGATAGGACCTCTGTAGGGTCTTCTAGCCCAAAGACCAGAGTCGTGCAGCCGGTTCCTAACCGTTTGATCTGAAATTCGATGAGCTACTGTCATTGACTGGACTGTTGAGGACGCAGACGCAAATCTATTTCGGAGGTGACGCAGCCGTATGGAGTGGTCTTCGGCAGGAGTTGTCTTCTTCTTCTTCTTCGTTCGCTTCTACCACCAAGACCGCCCCGTGATCCTACTGAATTTACCCCTGTGGTCCTCTATAGGTCCCGTGGAGTTCCACGAGAGGACCACAAGAAGTTTAGAGTATCGCACGGCTTGAGCCTGTATTCTTGGTGGGTCTAAGAAGCGGGACTGCGTGACACCGTGGTTTTCGTTGCACCAGTTTGATCTAGAGTTAGACTTTCTCACCGGAAAACCTCGGCGTGTTTTGGATATGAGTATATCCATGTTGGGTGAGAGGTGGTAGTCCATCTGGACTAGAGTTGGACTTCTTCACCGGAAATCCACGACGTGTTTTGAGATACTCGTGTATCACCGCCGGGTGAGAGGTGGTTGCCCCTCCATTTAGGCGTTGGAGTTTCTGACCGAAAAACCTCATCGTGATTAGGATACGCATATATCTCCGCCGGGTGAGAGGTGGTTGCCTATCTAGACTGAGCTGGTCCAGTGTCTCCGACTTCAGCATTTTGTGGTCGTGGCCGCTACCCTTCCTATTTGTGACCAGGACGGAGCTTTGTCCAGAAGGACGAATCCTCGCCACTAGTGACTTCCACCCCTGGGTTGAGCCGATTTAGGTATATTATCCCAGTATGGGCGTATTTAGGACATGACCGACCTCTAGAGCAGAGGTACTGTGACATGCGTAGCCATCAAGTTTCACCCCTAGTGTAGGCCAGTTTAGGCATATTTTACCAGTATGGGTGTATTTCGGACGTGGCCGACCTCTAGAGCAGAGGCTCCGTGGTATGGGTAACACTCGCCGCGATTCTACTGGACGTACCGATTAAGCTTCACTTTATCCTTTCCATCACCTTTTTTTTTTACATTAACGCCACACAACAACCCTAATTGCTTTTCCGCATTTTCTTCCTTGGCCGGGAGGAGCTTCACTCCACTCTCGGCATCTGAAGCATCTCGCCAGCAGTGTGGCAGGAGTTGTGACTTTGGGTCTTCCACTGCGCGGCCGATCTGGAAATGAGCCAGTTTCTTGAAATCGTCTTCAAAAGCGACTAATGGTGCTTCTAACTACATTAAATTGTCTGGCCACTACACTTTGTGACTGTCCAGTCTGTAAACCTCTAATGACGATGAGTCGTTGTTATGTAGTGAGATGAGCCATGCTTGCGCAATGAATTTTCAAATGAATTGATTCGAGGAGCGTCAATCTTTTATAGGTATTCAATAACATGGTCAGTGAGTTTTGTTTTCAGTAAGTTTCACGGGATTCTCGTGAACCTGTCATGAGTTATTGTCAAAAATGCTGTTTTGACTAGTGTCGATTTTCTGTACTCATGAATCATCTGCTGAGTACAATTCATGTCAGCACGTGATAGTTGTTGTTTAATTGAACGTTTCAGGAATTTACCCTTGTCTGATCAGCAAACTTCATCATATTTGTTGCGTTTCTTTTTTTTTTTTTTTTGGAACAGTATATCTACGCGTACATATTTGCAATTCTAGGCCTGGGTGAAGTAATCTCACTGATGTGATGTAACTTCCTGCGGTCTCATTTTTTTCTATATCAAATGTCATATGATTATATGTAATACACTCCGATACTAATCACCTTGCAGGTGAATATGTCTGGTTTTAGAATGTTGGGTTTGTCCAACACTAGTGAATCGGGTACCAGTTCCTACACTTTGATAAACTCAAAGGCGCCAACAACGGCCCCCAAATCAACAAATTTTCCGATAAAAAGACAGGCCACCGTGGATTAGCTTACATGCAAGCTTCATTTTTGCGCGTTTAAACTTGTAGTCAAGGTGATGTGGCCCAACATTTTGCAAGCAAACCATCCTCTGGAGTAACAGCTACAAGCTCACGCTAATTAATTGATGAATAAATTGCCTTTGTAGCATTTATATAAGATAAAGTTCGAGAACTAACCTTTGATCAAGAAGACTGAGCAAAACTATTTAATTTCTAAGAACGCTGAAAATCCCCCTTAATATTTCTAACGTATTAAGTTTTTATTTATGTCCAAGTTACACTGACTCGGTCTTTGCTATATGAGTCTTCCTAGAATATCCGTTGGTCTTTAATCAT